>OOFE01036082.1:0-17969 GCA_900323365.1 Monocentris japonica | reverse complement strand
GTTTCCTGTGTTGCTATTCCTCCTGTGTTCCATGTCCTGGGTTTTGTCTTTCTCTGTGTTTGTATGTGTGTGTGGGCGTGTGTTTGTGTTCCGGTCCTACCCCCTACCTGGATCCTACACACCTGCCTGCAATCAGCTCATCTCCACTGTCTACACACCTGGCTTCCATCATCCCATCAACTCTCTTGCATTTATACCCCGGCTTTCCTCCCAATCATTGCCAGATTCTTGCTTTCTACTTAGTGGTAGCTACTCTCCAGCCGCTCCTTGCCACATACTGCCTATGCTTGTGTACCTCGTGCTTGTCACCTTTAACTCCTGTCTTGTCTCCCATGCTCCAGGATCCCAGCCAGTCTGCTTGCCTACCTGCCCGCATATCTGCAAACCTACCTGCTACCCACTCATCCCTGCTTCCTCTGCCAACCATACCGCCCAGCCATCTCCATTCCTCCTGCCGTCTCCAGCCATCCCCACTTCAACCCATCTCCAGTTATCCTACAATAAATCAGTTAACCTTCCTCTGCGTCTGTGTTCTGCTCTTGGGTCCTCTAGCTTGGTACCCCTGACATCTTGGAGATTTTGAAAGCACTCCGTTTTGTAACAGACAGTTGATATAAGATTTTGAAAGATCTAACTCAAATGAGCAAGGAGGTATTAACAAAAATGTGAAAAATTTTACTACCATCCCTGGTCTCCCCTACACAAGAAGCATGCTGAACCTTTAGAAGATAATTAAATCGTAACAGTTTTATTATTAAACAAATATGCCCCCCAGGTGAGAATATGGCCCTGGGGGGATCTTGGCATCTTGCCTCAGATGCCATCTGAGTTATATATATATATGTGTGTATTTATGCATCAGATTATTAGTTACTGTTTTATAATTGCTTAGAAATATTGAAATTGCCTATGACAAATCACAGTTGGAAGACTTTCTTTAAAAAAAAATGTATTTATAGTCAAACACACACATTATCATAATAATAACTTAAAAAGCCTTATCTCAAATCTTTTACTCTTAGGATGCTTATAACAGAAATTTTAGCTAGCTAGCTGTGCTACTGTAGGCTAGCTATTTAGTGTTTCTGATCAAATTAATCTAGGTACTATGTTACCATGCTTCCTCAGAAATCAAATAAAAATAGGCATTTTTCATCAGGGGCTACTGTAATCAGGAGGTCAACAGCTTACCAGAGCTGACATAACATAGCTGACTTTGATATACTGTGACAGCTATAGTAGTATAGCTATAGTAGTATAGCTGCCACAGTAGTAGGGGAAATGTCTTTATCAATTACAAATATCTCTTACCAATTTCTTTCTTTCTCCAGTTAAGGCAAGCAGCAATGTACGGTGGCCCGGGAGGTTCAATTAGAGCTTTAAAAGTTCCTAGATGTTTTCACTAGAGAGTAATTGCATAATTCATGAATTACTTAACTTAAGAGTAATTACAAATGGGATTTGATGATGGATAGCCTCAAAACCGAATGTTCATCTTGACATCCTAAAACACTTGATGAGACTTTTCAGTGCAGAAAATAAAAATGCTAGGGCACCATTTCACCCTGACCACATTGAAAAAAATTCCATAACTCAATGTTTTTTTTTAATGTAATTAGTCATACCACAGATGTTCCCCCTTGTCCCATCATTGAACCTTCTGCAGAAAAATGGAAGGATTTTTTTAACTTACTTTGTTGATAAGATACATACAATTACAAGGCAATTACTCCACCAGCTCAGGCTTCACGCTGTTTGTTTAAAGTTGTTTTACTCTATATCTGCTCAGCGCCTAACAGAAACTATTGTCAAAATGAAGCCCACTTTGTGTGCCTTGGACATACTTCCTACTAGACTCCTGAAAGATGTTTTTGATTTTGTTTGTCCACCATTATCAATAGCTCATTAGCTACTAGCAAGGCCCCTGCTTATTTTAAAAAGGTAATTTTTCAACCACCTCTCAAAAAGCCCTCTCAAGACCCAACTTTCCTGAAAAACTACAGACCAATTTCCAAACTTCCTTATCTGGCCAAGGTTTTAGAAAAAAATAGTAGCTGACAAATTTTATGAATGAGGACTCTTTGAGAAGTTTCAGTCTGATTTTAGAGCTTGATATAGCACAGAGACTGTGTTTCTTAAAGTAATGAACAATCTACTTTTAGCTGGTGATGAGGGTAATTCCTCCATTTTAGTTATTTTAGACATCAACTGCATTTGGCAACATGGCTCATTTGAATTTAATTGAACATCTTAAACAATGGGTGGGCATATCTGGTTCTGATTTAAATGGGCTTTACTCTTACCTGCAAGATAGGACTTCTAATGTAGCTATTGGTGAATCCAGGTCATCTAGCACACTCATGACATGTGGAGTAGAGGTCTGCAATCTGACTTGGGCCCTACCTGTTTTTGGGTAAAACTGTCAGACACAGGCAGGCTAGGGCTTAGGTTCTAGCCCGATGCAGACCTCTAATGTGGAGTACCCCAGGGGTCTGTCCTGGGTCCAATATTATTCTCCATTTATGTGCTACCCCTGGGGAATATCGTATGCAGACACAGCATTAGTTTCCACTGTTGACACCCAACTGTACCTCTCCATTAACCCTAGCATCATTAAGCAATTAAGAAGAAGAAGAACTGGTTGATGAATCAACTTTATTTGGCACTAACACATGAAGTGAATATGTTTCTTCTCATACCTCTGACTAGATATGCACACATTGCCCCACACACATGTACTTTTCTGGTCAGGGGACAGTGCAGGTGTCAGCTATTGGATGGTGTGCCTGGAGCATTTGGGGGTTGGGTGCCTTGCTCAAGGGCACTTTGGCAGTGTCATTCATCATTTTTCAATCACTAGCTCACAGCTGGAGTGCCCCCTCCTGGTGGTGCTGAGGATTGAGCCAGCGGCCCTCTGGTGATGGGTCGGCCTCTCTAACCGCTAGGCCAACCTGCCGCCCACAATTTAGACACCCTATAAGAATGCTGTAGGGATATTCAGAAGTGGATGTCTCAAAACTTTTTACAATTAAAGCCAGAAAAGTCTGAATTTATTATCATTGGTCTGGACATATCACACAACATCTTGGCCCTTTGTACTCTAACTCTAATGAGAGTTGCAGAAATCTGGGCGTCATCTTTGATGACGAGCTGAATGAACAAGCTGAATTTAGACAAACATGTTAAAGGAGTTGTGCAATTTTGTTTCTTACAATTACAATTTCTCGAAGCTCAGATAATTTCTTTCAAACAAGAACATGGAAACTGTTCATGCTTTCATCACATTTCATCTCGACTGTAATTCATTGTACACTTGCTTGAGCCAGCAGAATCTTGCTAGACTGCAATTACTCCAGAATGCTGCAGCCAGACTCCTCACAAGGTCCAAAATTACTCCGTATTACTCCTGTTTCAGCTGCCCTTCACTGGCCTCCTGTTAGTTTTAGGATTGTTTTTAAGATTTTACTAATCATTTTTAAGGCATGTGCAGGCCTAGCAACCAGCTACATTACAATGCTTTTAGAGTAGATCAGGCTAAACAGCTCTGCGTCATCTTTTAACATTATTGTTTTTAAACTTGCTTTTATTTCAAACAATTATGCAAACTGTTTTTAATTACTTTCACCTTGTGTCTCCACTGTCGAGCTTTAAATTACTATTTTTTTATATTTTCATTGTTTGATCTATCCTTCTGTGCTAAAATGTTTTGCATTTATTTTTGTATTTAGTATTTTATTATATTTATTTTGTTTTATCCTTTTATGTCTGGCCTGGACAGTTCAGTTGGTAGGGTTTGATCCCCACATAGTGTAAACTGTAACTTGTAAGTAGCTTTGGATAAAAGCGTCTGTTAAATGATTGTAATGTATCCTGTTTTCGGCTCTTTTTTACTCCTGTGAAGCACTTTGTAACACTGTTTTGATAAGTGCTAAATGAATAAAGTTATTATTCTTCATTTTATGCCATAATTCCCACGCTACTGTCCAAAGGCTGCAAACTTTATTTCTTTCACTCTGGATGGTGATTTACCATGTAGGGATTAGCATTAAAGGGCTGTGACATTCGAGCTGTAGTTCTTTTGTTCATTAGGTGTGGCTTGGATTTGTGAGCCAGACTGTCCAGTGATTGATACCATGAGGAGACTAACAACATTTTGTTTGAAAAACATTTTGTTTGAAACATATGCATATATGCTTCAGTTTTACAGTATCAGCTGTAAAATTCTTTGACAAAAAAAGATCATTTTAGCATCTACCTTATTGTATCTTAAGCAATTAAGCAACACAATTCCTGCAATTCCTGCTGACTTTCAAGATCACTGTAGTCTGAGACAGTATATGAGAATCACAACTATATAAGATTTTCACCTCCAGTCCTTTAAACCTATGTGAAATGGCTTATTTAGGGCCAAATGAGGTCAAGCCAAGAAGTGTTGCTTTTCTTTACTGAAAAAAGTGCAAACTTAAGAAATCACATTAAACCACCTGAACGTATTTGATTTATTTTCCACCAGGTGAATGCTTCATTAGGTCCCTCTGAAGTGATGTCAGTGGTGTCAGTGGTGTCAGCAATGTCAGCACGAATGCTTTTGGATGTATCTCATATGAAATGCCTCTCTTGCCCCCCAGATTTGATACTGACTTGAGTCCTGAAGGTCATTTGTTGCACAGCACACAGGCTGCTTTACTTAAGAGTTAAAAATGAGCTTTTACCCGAAGATCCTGGTGAATGCTCAATTCTAGTTCTGCTTGACCTTAGTGTTGCTTTTGACTCTATTGATCACAAGCATAAAGTCTGTGTGGGAATGACATATATTGATCTGAACTGGTTTACATCACTGTCAAATAGGTGGTGCTCTGTAACATGGGGTAGGTCTCTTCTCAGCAGTTAGTTGTGGAGTTATTTACGTTTGTTTTACCATTTGATCATATGATTTATGGTTACAATATGTCCCTGAATATTACTAGTATGTTTTTCATTCTACAGTAATGACACCTAATTGTATTTGTTTACAGTCATTACAGTCATTTGCCTTCTTTTAGAGTGCCTAGCACACATTAAGAATTAGACTCAAAATCTCAAAATATCAAAATGAAAATATCTAACATCAGGTTAATATACTATATTTTCAAAGGTTCTACACCAAATTCAAAATAATCATAGGAAATGTTATGCTTGTATCTAAATTATATTCAATATTATTTCTTGCTACTTGATACTGCTGGATGTTATTTCTGAAATGCTGAGCAGGCCTGTTGGTCATCCAAAGTTCACACTTGACATTAATGATTTTATTACTAATTGTTTTCTTTCTGCTTTCTATGCCAGCATATGAGTTGTCATTTATTTTTCTATCTGCTTGATAGCCTAAAGCAGATGAGCAGGCTTGAGAGGGCCAGTATTGTCTTTGTATTTCATGCTTGCTGATCCTTCATTAATATAGTTGTATTCTGTGAAATTGTTGATGACAGAGATTATGATGGTAATGCTGCTGCTGCTATTGCGGCTACTAATGATGAGGATGATCGTGATTGTTGTTGTTATGTGCTTTAAAATTTAAATCTTGTAGCAACTGAACTGACAAATACGGACACAGACACAGAGAGACAGACAGACAGACAGACAGACAGACAGACAGACAAACACACACACACACACACCTTCACCTTCACCTTCACCGTAACATAAAAACACTTTATGAGAGAGACAGGGAGAAAAATTAGTTTATACATTGTTTTTTGTCAATACAGAGAAATAACAAGATTTTCCTTTTATCACAACACTGCATCTCACCTTGCAAAGAATGTGAATGTGAATGTGAATTGTGAATACCACTTGAATTTAAACTAAAGCACATTCTACATGAATAGTGCATAAGACTTTTTTTTTTTAAAAGCTATACCAACATTTAATGGATTCTTGCAGCTCTCTAGTGGTCAAAGCAGAAAGTTGCTGAAACCAAGTGATCTAGGTACATTGGTTACTTCCCACCAGAGTGTTCATTTTGTGGGCCTAAATGGAATTCATTCCATATCTATTTTTCAACATTGCTAATTTTTCCTGTTTCTCTCTCTCTACTGGCTCCTCGCTTATTGATACAATCCAGGTTTTATGTCTTCACATCTTTTGATTTGATTTGACCTTTTTGATGTGATAGGGACATTCATTATGTACCTTTATGGAGTTCAGGGTTTTCTTTTCTTTTCTTTTTTTTTTTTAACATATATCTGTTTTATAATCCAGATATAATATAGTGCTCATTGAGTAACAATCTTTATTTTTCCTCAGATTATTTTTTATCTGTTTCCTTATGTTTAGCTTTCCTGTTGAATAAAACGCTCATGTCTCATCTCTTTGTTCAGCAAAAGCAGTTTATTTACATGCAGCATGGAGAGAAGTGCACTGATGCAGTTCTCTGAAAGGAAAATACCTAGACAGTTGTTATTATAGAGTGTAAGGCAAGGATGGATTTACACTTATCTTCAAGGTTATTCTTCTAAACCCAGTGTTTACCGGATTCAGGAGCATTCCATTCTGGCATTCAGTACTTTTCCACACAGAGTTATATTGATTCATAGGTCATGTTATTATACAATATTGAGATCATAATAGCATTTTTTATTATACAATATTAACGTTGTAATAGAACTCAAAGGTTAAGGCATAATGCTCAAGGCATCATTTCTTCCACATTTCCTGAGGCTTGGCTTTTATTTGTTATTTATTAGTTTTGTGTTTTTTATGAGGGTGGGTATGGGATGAGTCATGGTATTTACACTAATGTAATTTGATAGTAAGCAGACTTCTTAAGTAGCCTCATATTTGGGAACGCCCCCTCACTTGTTATTGACCAAAGAGGCAATGTTGGAACTGTTGCTTTGCATAACTGAAATTGCTTATTGAACTCTGTCCGCTTTTTGCTCCATTTAGTCCCGACCCCGACGCAAGAGCCGGCAGAAATAGCGAGAACTATACCGGAAGTTAAGCTGTCTTGCCTTCAAAATAAAAGCGCACTTTGCGGTAAGTATTAGAGTGTACAGAAAAACAAAAATCGTATTACATATTCAGTGGAATCACCGGTTTAGTCACGTAAAAAATGTATACAGGATATTTAATACACAGGAAAACTGTGTAAAGTGTGACAATGTGCTTTTCATGCAAAACATTTAAAGAAAGTACATGCAAACGTTGTGCAAACCCAAAATAAATATACAAGGAGGAGGAAATATACATCTAAACACATCGAAAAATGAAAAATGTAAATATACACATATTGCATAAAGAAAATATCCACATGCAAGTTTATCACATAGATTACTCTCCTACCCAGAACGTACACACGCTTGTGTGGAAAAACATAAGAGGCATTAGACAAATGCTTTACTCTTGGAGTTGGGGCGTATCTCAGGTTATTCCAACACAACCAGAGTGGCTTCACTAGCTTTTGATTTCATCCATGGAATCACTTAAAGGCCAGTGTCAGATGACTTTGGAGACCTAGTTGGCTCTTATCTCACAATAATAAAAAGGTATTGTAGACTGTTAAAGTCAAATCTAATGCTTTCTGAAAACCAGTGCAGCGCTCTCAGAACAGGTATAATGTAATGTATTAACATTGCATTATTACATTACATTACATTACAGACACTGTTGTATTTTCATTAGATTGTCGATCTTGTTGATCTACACATGCCAGCTGATGGCCTGTTAGTTACTGAGTTTTTTAGTGCAGTTCCCTCCATCAAACGTGACATCTCAGGTGAAACCTCAGACACCACTGGATGTTGATATGAAACTTGGAGGGATGATGCATAGTGTTACTGACTGGTTGAGGGGATGCCTGCATGATTCATGCCAATGACATGTTTATGTATACTTTTTCCAGTAGACTGGAAAAGAGGGCATTGCAGTAGTCTAATCTACTTGTAATAAAGGCATACACAGGTCTATCTGTGACAGAAAACATGTTTTAAAAGTTTGTGCCCTAAACAAATACCTAAGTCTTAGCATTTGTTAAGCTAAAGAACATTTTGGAACATCCACAGGTTGATATTAAATATGGAGTAAAAGTATTCATGTGAAATTGCCATCAAAATGGTTATATTGTATATGGAAAGGTAAATTTAATGCTAAAAATGTTATATATTTGACTTAAACATAAAAAACATTCCAGATGTATAAGGTTGTATACTGTCTAAAACACAGCAAGCACAGGGCATTTCAGGTGTGGCTTATTCTTGCTGACTTGACACCAGGTACAGAGGCCCCATTCTACAGCCTGTGGGAGAAAACCTTCGGCTGGGCCAGAAGTCCTCCGTCCACACTGCTTCAATATTTCAAAATACCTCCCACAAGCCTTTAGAAACAATTGTGTAAAAGTGGACTTTTTCAAGGTAGCTGACATACTTCCAAGTTGTCCAAGTTGTCGAGTTTAAGTTTTCTGTTTGAGCATTTTAGCAGGCCTTTATAAATGGCATCTTGCAGGATTATATTGCTATGAATATATGCTGCGAAGAGGACATTTTGGAGAACATCTGTGATTCCTCCCTCAGTGTGGTCTTTATTTTCCAATTGGTACTATTAGCCAGTAATGTTGGAACGCGTTCGTCAATAAGGGTTTTATTCTGAAAACTGTCACCGGAAGTCATCTTTTTAAATCTGGTTACCTTCACATTAGTCTGCACGCACACGTCGGGATCTGAAAAGGTAAGAAATGTTCAAGTGAAAGTGTTTCTGCAACACAGCACGACTCATGCAGTTCGTCATTATCTCCAGTCGTAGTACTGGCCGGCTGTTAGAACTAGGCGTCCTGTTAGATGCTGTCTTAAGAGGCTGCCACACGCCTAACGGGCTGGTAGTGTTGCAGTAATAGTCGGACACAATGACAGAAATTTTACCAATGTATGAACCATTTCTGACAGCATTTATTAGTCTACAAACTTGCAGGACTACTTTATGATTCTGTTAAAAGTTGGTTGTGTTGGTTCTGTCACCACCCAGTGGCAATGCTTGGTATTGTATATTTCATCTTTGGCATATAATTGTATGTGGACTTGTTGTGGACAATATTTTCCATTCAAAATTGGTTTAACTTTGTCTTTTTGCAAACAAAGCTTCTACCAGCATGTCTTAAAACATGCTTTCCCCCCCACATATAATGGATGTTTAATCAGTGAGAAAATCTGGACTGAAATGAGATTTTGAATTTATCATTATTCTTATAGCACAGGCAGGTATTACACACACACGTAAACTAATGCACACACAGTTTCCAAACAAGAGGGACCAGTACAAATCTGTAATAGGTTCCACATTCTTGACTTTAGGGGTACAAAGAAAAGAGAAATTTACTAAACTGTTGGTAGAGATTAATAAAGCCAGTTTCTTTTCTCCACCATGACTCCATAACCTTCTTGTGTCTTTTTTCTGTAGGGGTGAAGATGAAAGCCATAATCGTTGTGCATGGTGGGGCATGGGCCATCCCAGATGAAATATCCAAGGCCTCTGTTGACGGAGTGAAGGCTGCCGCATGCGACGCCTTTTCAGTGCTGAAAAGAGGAGGTAGCGCACTGGATGCTGTTGAGTTGGCTGTGAGGGCTATGGAAGATAACACCGTGTTTGATGCAGGTATAGGCATGAGCAGTAAAGAATTATTCTAACCATTATTTAGAAGCCCCTTTAGGTGTTGTTTAAGCAACACATTGGAGGTGAAACAATTATATTTAATAATTAATAATAAACTTTTTTTGTGTTGCACTTTTGAACCATACAAAACATTTACTCAAAGTACTCTACATTAAAAACAAGGAAAAATTTGCAACAAAATAACACTAAGGGGCATGAAAACGAAAAGCATAGCAAGTCAAAAAAGGCTGGATTGTGGCTTGTCTTGGTGTCAGCTGTCTGCCCTCCAACAGGCTGACTGAGACAGAGGCATACAGATGAGAGGTAATTGGACACAGGTGACCCTCTTTGTCCTTATTGGCTGACCTGATTGGCTGACCGGTGATCCTGCTCCCACTTGCCACAGAGGCTTACTAACAAACTTAAACCTGAGTGAAACCCGAGTAATCTCTGCCTGCAAAACTAGATTAATACAATAAAAATGAAACTGTATTATTTTCTGTTGCCATACTGTGAACAGAGAGAGAAACCTTTAATAATGAATGAGCCTAGACCAACTATAAACACAGTGACGCATACTCTGCACATCCAAATACAATTTTCTATCAGTCTGAACTCAAAACAAGTACTACTAACATACTTCACATGACTGTTGAAATACTAAAACTTAAAAATTAAAACTGAAAAAAAAAACGACATTAAAACTACCAAATGCAGCTTGAAAACGACTTGTATCTAAACTGAAATGGAAATCACATTTGAAAATAAACAACACTAATGTGAATCTTGAAACTATAATAACCCTGGATGGGGTGCATTACGTGACCACCAACAGCAACATTCTTGTGCTGCTTTGTCACCACACTGTGGACTAAAGGGGACATGGCAGGCAACATATAAATTGAATGCCGGGAAACTGATCAAGAACTGCACTAATTTAGAACCGTGGTTACACTCAGTTGGCACTACTAGCTGTGCATTTAAAGACACAATCAAGTATTTGACAGAGCCATTGTTTGAGCCACCAGAATGCAGCTCACACTGATGATTGTGATATTTCATTTCAGGTCATGGATCAGTGCTGAATACTGATGGAGAGGTTGAGCTGGATGCACTCATTATGGATGGTAGGACGCTTGCCAGTGGAGCTGTGTCTTCAGTAAAGAACATTGCCAATCCTGTGTCACTTGCACGGGCAGTGATGGAAAAGGTGCTTTTTTTTGTCTTAAGTCGTTTGCTTTTTTTTTGTCTCGTTCATAAAGAAAGAACAGGATACCAGAATATTATAAAATGGAGGATTTATTTTGTCTTTTTGCCAGGATAACAACTCCCTGTAATTTATAATGCCAACCCCTTGACAGTATTTTACATTCACCATCCGCAAAATAAATTCTAAATCTGTAAACCATTTTACCTTGACCCTAATGAATGGGAACGCTCATGAATTTTAGTTCCTAGTATAACAAATTGATTTCAACTTAACTAAAACCATTTGGCATAGCTTTAGGCATTCCTGTAGCAAAATACAAACTGAATCCAATGAAAGTGTAATATATTATTGGGAGATAGAAATGCTTGCATGTTTTCAGAATGTTTTCCTTTTTTTTCTATTTTTTTTTCTTACACGTCTGCTGCCATGGGAGAAACTTAGACTGACCACGTCATGTTGACAGGCAGAGGTGCCAACGTGTTTGCAGAGAGGATTGGCGTGGTTACAGTTCCTACTGATACACTGGTGACTGAGTATGAGAGAAATGAATGGGAGAAGCACAAGAAGTATGTTACTGGAGTGAAGGAACTTTTTAATTCACAGTGGTATGTATTTACATGGTTACCTTCTACCTTACCATGGTTGCCATGGAGGTTATGTTTCTGTCCCTGTTAGTTAGTTTGTAATAAGCCTTTGGCCAGGGAACAATTTAGATTTTGGAAGTGATCCCTATGTGGGATTTCCACCATTAGACTATTAGATAGATAGATCCAAACCCTAAGAGTATGTTTGCAGGGTCAAGAAATCAATTTAACTTAATATTTAAGTCATAGGAATGATGTGTTTGGGTGTAACAGCAATTTGGAGAATTATTCAGTTTTGGTGGTGGTTTGCGTCTTCTAGTTGTATTTGACTTTCCTCTGATCCATTATTGCATAGGCCAAAGTTTCGCGATAAACCTTATGGCAGCATCACTTCATCCTAAACAGATTAATGTGAAACTATCCTAAATCATATCAGTCTACATTCTGGAGCCTGCGTCGTAGTGAATGCCGAAGATGAACTGTGAGGCTAAACATAAGGATGTTTTCACATAGCTGTCTTCAGACTAAACAAACTCAGTCATCTTTAAGTTGAACAAAAACAGGCTTTCATGCTTAAAGGTGGGTCGAAATGAGATTTGGATTACCATCATGTACCTCAAACATGATGGCTGCTGGTTAAATGGCCCACTCATTCTGAGCCTTTTGCTTAAAAATGTTTTCAATAAATTAAATAAAGTTGTGGAGAACAGTTCTGGATGTGATGATGCCATCCTTTAGGTGAACTGCTCAAATCTGCACACGGGCACACTAGAGCAAATATAACTAACAGATTGCCACTAAAATTTAACTAACTTGATTAACTTCTGTGGCTGCAATTTTTTTCTGTGCAGGAACAGAAACATCCCATAATAGCCTTTTGTTCCCATGACACTCATTCTTGGTCTAGGAAATCACTGCACGTCCTGCATGTGCATCCCAAAGTGAGAGTGGGTGTACCTGCAGTGAGGACAGACTGCAACTTCATCATTTGCACCTTGGCTCCAGCTGCTCTCACTATCTAGCATTATTGTAGGTTCGAATTGTGCAATCTTCAGTTGTCTCCTTTATTTTTCAGGGAGGAAGGAGAAAAATACAAAGAACAGGCCATTATGGGGACTGGGGGGTCTTGTCAGCTAGAGTGGCAATAAAATGAATCCACTAGCAGTGATATCTGACAGTTGACGAAGGTACAGCCTTTCATCCTTCCCTGCCCCTGCCTCGTCACTGATAATGTCCTGATGTTCACTTGCAATGTAGAAGCATCTTGCTTTCAATACAGAGCTTTTAGCTCTGGTATTCTGTGCCATTATTTAAAACCGATAAGCAAAGGCACTTTGCCTGTCCTGACTAGCCATATTCTACAACACTGTGGTTGAAAAGGGTAGTTAACTCATGTACCATGCCAAACATGATGGATAAGTAGCTCTGCATTGTATGTTTTTTTCTTGTACAACTTGACAGGTGTCTGGCTTTGCTGATAATTTCACTTTTTCTCATTGTAGGGGCCATGATACTGTTGGAGCGGTTGCTGTGGACTGTTCTGGTAATGTTGCATGTGCAACATCAACTGGAGGGATACGAAATAAAATGGTTGGCAGAGTAGGAGACTCTCCAATCATTGGTATTACTTTATTTCCTGTTTCCTTCTTTATGAGCCTATTTTTTGTTAGACTGTCAAAAGCACTACAGAGTTTCAACTTGCCCTAACATTTGTTTGAAAATCAGACAGAAAAGTGTGATCATAATTATTTATGGTATCAGTGACGGTTCTTGTACACCTCATCTTGTTTACAGATGAGGTGTACAAGATGCCTTGTTCGCAAAGACCTTTCTTTAATTTTACAACTTGTCCCATAGTCTGTGTGCTCTGTCTCTGGGACCTTTCCACAAGGTAGATTTTGTCTTTCAGTGTGTATATTTCAATGTTTTTGTGTTGTTATTTTTTTTGATAACACGTTGGCAGTCAGCCCACATGTTCCCTCACAAGAAGACTAGTTTTACTAGTGCCAGCCCTGACTGTATCTGTTCCAAGACTGGATGCAACTATGGTCTCTCCAGGATGGATACATATGATTGCACTCTGTCTTGTTTTAGCACACGTCCATCAAGCTGTGGCTAACCCCATGTGTTTCCACTGCTTCTACATGAAAGACTGCTTGGGAACTGCCTGGCCTTTTGCTTTAGCCATCCAGAACAAACTACCCCTGTTAGGAGATTTGTCCGACAAATTGAAACACATCTGTAAAGTGATAACTCAAGCTTACATTGGCTCAGTTTGTGGACTGAAGGAATAGAACATGAGGGACTAGCACAGGGATGAGCAATCATGTCCCATGGAGGTTCGAAAGTCGGCAGGTTTCCATTCCAAACAATCACTACAGCAGCTGATATCACAGATTAGCAGGCTGTCAACCAGAGAGGAGGAACTAATCAGTAAAATCAGCTGCTGTGGTGATTGTTTGGAATGGAAACCTGCAGACTCTCGTCCCTGCATGGCACATTGTTGCCCTTCCATGGACTATGCAAGCTAACCATTTAGTGCTGTGTGCCTTCATGATAGATCAACAAGCTGATGCTACCCAGAAAATAGTGGGCAAAGCCTTGCAAATCATGTATTGGCCCAACACCAGTTTGTCAAAGGCACAAAACCTTTTCCTATTCATTATGCCGCTCTGCCTTCCTTCAGGGAAAAAGGGTTATATGTATAAACCAACAAAGCTTTTCATCACAGTGTAAAGCTGCACTAAGCAAGATTTATATGTATACATACACCATTGTTGCCCTATTTGCCCAAATGAACTTCTGGTGTTGGGTATGGTCACTGGCAGGAAACCTTCTCTGCACACAGGAAGTGATGAATCGATGAATCTCAAACAGCAACAAGTGAGTGCTCTGTGAAGGGAAAGCTGGACTCACCAACATTAGATCATCATGTTAACATGAACGTGTTGTGCAGTTCACTGATGTCATGTTACATGATTTCTGGGAATTGAGTCCTTAAATATCAAACAGTTACCCCTCCCTGGCATTTGGGGCTGTCAACGAGTGAAATCGCCTAGTGCAGCTTTAACTGGATCTTGGTGGAGTCCAGTTGATCTAAGCTCCTCTTTAATTTTCTCTCTCTCTCTCTCTCTTTAATTTTCTCTCTCTTCCAGGTTCTGGAGGATATGCAGACAACCTTAGTGGTGCAGTGTCTTGTACTGGCCATGGAGAGTCCATTCTTAAAGTCACCTTGGCCAGACTCATACTTATACACACTGAGCATGGTTAAGTTAAATCACACTTACTAAATCACTTCTGTAAATATCACTTCCTATGTTTTTAAACTCTCTGACAGGCCATATCAGTCCAAATAAATAGAGAATGAATTTACAACATGAACATCCCACCACCACACAAAAGATTACTGCAGCATTGCCACAACAGTATTTGATCTCCGTGTGATTTGTGTTGCCATTTGCTTCTGTGTTTGAGAAGATCTTCAAAACACTGAACAGTGTAAAAAAAAAAAAAAAAAAAAAAAAAAATCACAATGTGTGGATTTCGTAGACGTTAATTATAATATTACCATGCTAGCTTACCACAGGGCTCTTTTGTTTGGCAATATTGAATTAATTCAAGTGCTGCTACTTTGTAACAGTGCTGTTGCCAATCATTTTAATTGCTAAGCAATAGCAGGCATGATTGAATGAACTGTGGCTGCAGCAGAGCTACTATTTGATAGACTCCTCTGGTAATGGAAGTCATAAGTACAGCTTGTATCTGTCAACGATTACTTCAGACTTTGAGTTAAATAGGTTTTGCAGTTTTACACATGTGCCAACATGATAGCTGGCTTTTAGTGAACAAAATTTTGAGGATCATGTGTTATTTATGTGAAAATGGCGACAATAAAAACTGGATATATATTGATATATACTTAGTGATTGTGTTGTGGTGAAACGTGACCAGGCGTTAAGTCCCTAAATGTGTTTTGTTAGTTAACTATTTTTTCCCCTCACAAAGGTAAAGAGGTACCAGATGCTGTGGAGTTGTCTCTGCGCTACATGGGTGATCGTGTCCAAGGTGGAGGAGGTGCGATAGCAGTTTCTCCATCAGGGGAGTGGGCAGCCAAATTCACCACAGAGCGAATGGCTTGGGCAGCAGTGCAACATGATGTTTTGTGGTATGGATTAGACCCAAATGAAAAATGTAAAGAGCAGTTATCCCAATAACCTTTTCACCAAATTAGTTTTTGTAAAAAAAAAATCATTTTAAAAGGGGAATGTCGCTGTATTTCCGCTCTGAAATATGTTACTCTCCTTATCCACCATGCTTTGAACAGCTTGATCTGTATTAGTGGATATTCACTGCTGTCTTCTTTAGTCCAAAACAACTGAGAAGTTTTCCTGCTTTCTACTCTGATGTCAAAACCATGTAATGTCACATAAAATTAATTGCGAAAGATGGAAAAGACTATTACAGTATCCATAATATTTTTTCATGGGTACATTTTGTGGGTAATAGATAATAGTAGTGCCAATGCAATATAAAACTCAAATGGATGTTCAGACAAACACTCAAATTGTGAAGGTCTTAGTCAATACATCAGATTTGTTTATCTCCGAACGTCTGAATTGTATATATAAAGCAGTTGCTGTTTCTCTTTTTATTAAAAAGTTTCTATATAACTGTATTCTAATTTCTTTAACTGCATGGTAATGTATCCTTATTAAAGTAAATTCCCATTTCAGTAGCATGATGAATCACCTATTGCTCCCATCATTATTTTAAGCTTATTGTATTTAATCATTGACAAGCTCTTAATACCAGCATCTGATCTGAGAGGAGTGCACAGATACCCTCTTTCCTAAAGAAATGCATATTTACAATAAAAAATAAAACCTTTAGACAGAGTGAGAGCACTATAGGAAGTAAGTAGTTTATTTATAGAGAGCCTTTCAAAACAAGTTACATGGTGCTGCACAACAATAACACATAAAATAGAAATACAAATAAAAAGATAAAATATGAGACATTAAAAACAGCACAGAGACAAATACATGTTACAAAATAAAATGCATACAGTACAAGTGAGTTTTTAAAAGCTTCTTAAAACCAGCAACTGACTCTGCATTTTTAATGGCTATGGGGAGACGGTTCCAAATAGTGGGGGCAATGACCGCAAAAGCTCGGTCTCCCTTTGTTTTCAGCCTGGTTTTAGGTACGGCCAGAAGGCCTTGAAGACCTGAGAGATCTAGCTGATAAAAGGGGACACAGTAGTTCAGAGATATAAGGTGGGGCCAGCCTGTGTAGTACCTTATACATGATTAAAGTAATTTTAAAATCGATTCTGCACTAAGACGTGTGTTGGTTGAAAGTCTGGCAGCAATATTTTGGAGCCGAGAGACAGCAGAGCAATTCAGGGTGGTGAACAGTGCATTACAGTAGTCCAAACGGCAAGAAACAAAAACAAATCTCGAAAGGATAAAACAGAATTGATTTTTTATTCGCTGATTATTTCTTAGCTGAAAGAAACAGGATTGGACCACTCTCTTTACATGTAACTCAAAGTTAATTTGTTGGTCAAAAAAGGCTCCTAGGTTTTTAGAGGCAGGCTTAACATTTGCTGCAAGAGGGCCAATACACTTCTGTTCTTTACTAGAAATACTCTCTGGGCCTATAATAAGGACTATGAGAGAAAATGTCAAATCTGCAGAATCTCCCATTCATTTTGGTTCATTCTCAGATTAATAATTTTTGTCAAGTGTTCTTGTCAGGAAGTCCTACATTTACAATCATTTTGAGGTGCAGTTATATGAGCAGCTATAAATACCTGGGAGTCCACATCACAGAGGACCTGACATGGACCACACATACAGACACCCTGGTGAGGAAGGCAAGGCAGCGCCTTTACCACCTCAGGCAGCTGAAGAAATTCAGAGTCTCCCTGAGGATCCTTCAGTCCTTCTACTCTGGAGCTGTAGAGAGCATCCTGACAGGGAGCATCACTGCCTGGTTTGGCAACAGCTCCGCTCAGGATAGGAGGGCTCTGCAGAGAGTAGTGCGTTCGGCTGAGCGCACTACTGGAACTACACTCCCCTCTCTGCAGGACCTATTCACCAGGAGGTGCAGAACTAGAGCCTGTCGGATCATGAAGGATCCTCACCACCCCAACAATGGACTGTTTCAGCTGCTGCGGTCAGGCAAGCGCCTCCCAGTTACGCTGCCAAAACAGAGAGACTGAGACAGAGTTTCTTTCCCCAGGCCATCAGGACTGTGAACACTGATCTCACCCTTATTTATAAATTTTTCACATATTTTCATATTTTTCCTTATTTATATTCTTAATCTATTGTAAATAGTGTGCTTCGTTTTTACTGTAAATATTGTAGCCTCTTTTTATTGTAAATGCTGTGACTGTTGTTGTTTTTGCACAATCCCGTAAGCATTGCCACTTTTCATTTCACTGCACATCCTGTATGTCTATGTGACGAATAAAGTTCTTGACTCTCGACTCTCTCATCGCATCATCTCATCTCATCATCTCATTTAATCTCATCTCATTTTAT
>OOFE01036077.1:0-10681 GCA_900323365.1 Monocentris japonica | reverse complement strand
AGTTAATACCTATGGTGTGCTTTGTCCCTCCACACCCAGTTTTCAAGAGGCAGGAGCGACTTCATCCACGAAAAAATAAAACAACACTCTGCGGTTGGCAATTTTCTCTCTACAAATAGCAACGTAACAAACGTCTCAATGGAATACCGTATAAATAAGGCAATGAATTTCTCTGGACACAAATGAGAACCTAGCCAGAGGGCTTGGTACTCATAGCGCTGATCTGCTGCTCGCACTCATCTCCTTGATGAACATGTCACACTTTCTTTAATGACAGACCAAAGGCTTGTACCACCCCACCCCTCACACCCAGTCTGATTGATCTGGGTAATATGATGCTATGTGTCTGAAGATAAAACACTGGCGTGGAGTAGGGCTGATCCCCCAGTCCTCCTTCTGTTCGCCATGTTGCTTTTAACCTAGGGTCACAACCTGCCATTAGATTCTACCTAACACCCTGGTCTTATTTGTTTCTGTGTAAGGCTAACACTTAACACGCCATCACTTTATTTCCAGCAAGACTTAACCCATTTAATGACAGAAATGGCTGCATACAAAGGGCTTACAGTTGTAACTGTTGCTCTGCAAGAGTGACTGTAATACCTCTGTCTGAGCAGGTCACTGTCAAAGTCCAGCCCACATATCAGTAGCAGCAAGGGTCATCAGGTGGAGAGGTTGTGACCCTGAGAGAAGCCTTCATTAGGCTAACTGGGGATGTGCTGCTGGGAGCCTATTACTCCCCAGCTGCCCAGTAGAAGGGCATTATAGTGAGAGGAAGACCACTCAGTCACTCCTTTCAGTGAAAGCAACAGCAGGGGACCAGATGAAGGATCATAGCCTTAGCCGTTCTGTTGTTATATTGTTGTGCTGAGTATTACTGCCATGAGACACACACTGCAAACAGATTTCAAACTGAAATGAGAGAGGGAACTCTTTAATGATGTTTGGGGATTTAAATCCAGCTCAGCAACCTCTTGGAGTTTAACTTTCTGTTTGCCCTTCCTGTTTCACTATGCAAGGGCATACCGTTCATTGTGGAGGGATTGAGAGAGAGTTTCTGAAATGGGCCGGCGGATGTGAAAAATCATCCATGCTGATTTAAAAGTGTCCAGAGACTGTCTAGAGCAGTAAGTTTTGGGGGTTGGGGTTGGGGTCGTGAAGACCCCTTGGAGATGGTTTCAGAAATGCTCCCTGCTGGAAGGGGGCAGGGTGGGTGTCTGGACTGGGACTGGCCTGTTCGTCTGAGTGGGGACTAATGAAAACAAATGATCTGACAAGGTCAGGGAGTTGAGATCAAGGCCAAAGGATCCCCCGCCCCTCTCAATTTCCAACTTGGGAGATTAATGAGGCCACAGCAATACTGGCCCAGAAAGCAGCCATTTCTCAGTATCATTTACTCCCTGAGGCCTCTGAACCCTATGGCAGTGGTGTGCAGCCCACCTGTTGGTCCATTATGGTCTTATGATACTGAGCCTCAGTGCATCACTGTTGACTAGAGGCTGAAATTTCTCTGTCCTGTTATGACACAGTTATAAACATACCATGCCATCATGGCTATAACCAAACTAGTGCATCCTAAAGCTTATCTTGTGGTCATTTGTTTTCCAACAGTCCCAGCATTACAGATACAATATATTTGCAGGCATCATTTTTAACAATATTTCACCAGGAAATCCAAATGTGTGACATCTTGCTTGGTGATGAAATCAGTGCAAAAACATTGCTGGTGTTAAGCTAAATTGGGAAAACTGTGTACCAGTAGCGCCATCTCCATCTCACTATCTGACCAATCCACATGCTTTTGAATTTGTCTAAAATACTTAAATGACATCAGAAGATAAGATACTAAGAGATCAAGATATTCAGTTTTATGTGACATGTCATGTGTGTTTGTGCATTGACCAGGAAATTCATATCCTAAATGATCAGCCCAGGCATGATGCTTCCACTCCATGATGCTGAAGATTCAAGATGTTACGTAGTATTTGAGGCAAGGCTGCTCCCTTCTGGACAGTTAACCTAAAAGCAGCTCAGTCAGTAGCACAAAGCACAATAAAGTCAGAAATCTGTCATTTAAGAAAGGTAAAGAGCTCTTCCTTACTGTAAATAATGACAAACTGTAAGATATCAGTACCATTGTCAAAGATGATCATAAGCACGAAAGAGTTTATCAAAGCACCTTATTTTTCTGATACATTAACAATGAGCACATCAATTGTCATCAAAATATATCTTTGTTTATTGAAAACAAGGTATCCTTTATTTTTCTTCATAACGCAGAATTAATAGATGCCATATAGTACTCTTCAGTTGTATTGACGCAGTGAGTTCACTAGATGGAGATGCAAGCTAAACTGACTCAACAATCAGGGACGTCGTTTACCCACTATTTGAGACTGACATCAATATTTAGTATGAATTCATAGTATCATGTTATTCGTACCGAACTGATGTAAGTGATATAAAGGTAGTGTTTTGGGGAAAATATGTAGAAAATAATGCCAGTCTGAGAATATAATATGATTGATTTTTGTTCATATTGGTGGTTGTTTGCCTCATGATGATCACTGGAGGTCATAGTTTACCCACCTTTTAATTTACCACAACATCACTGATGACAATGACATTTTAGTTCCAGATCCCGCAGCCAGTATACGTGTTTCTCCGCAAAACAGTAAACTGCTTTTTCATCATCAGGGGCTCAGGCTTTGACTTTGAGTAAAGATTATGGCTATTTTACTGTCTTCCAGTAGCCCCGCCTGTCAAAGTCTACTAAAGTGTGTTTCATGAACCTTTTACTAATTACATTGTTAACCAGCCCTTTCACACCCTTTTGATCACGCGTAATAACAATCTGGGAATAGCCTATTAGATTATTTATAATCGAGCAGCTTTAAAATACTACATTTCCCACACTGCATTGCTGCGTAGCGGCTACTTGTCACTGTGCTGTCGCTCTCTGCCCGAGTACCCATAGCGGTGAATTGGTCGAGCATCCCTGCGCAGGCTGTGGGGAAAATGTAGATTTTTTTTAAAAAAAAATCTTGTAATATGTAACCTGGGAGTAATTAGGGCCTCGGTGTTGGCAGATTGCGATGAGGAAAGGAAAACATGACAGACTGGATTTTTTGTTGCGCCTCTGTGCAGCACGGGCCGTTATATTGAGAGAAATAATGCGGAATCTTTCCCCCCGTAGGTGTTAACGCAGAAAATACAAAATGAAGAAGCAATTCAATCGGATGCGACAGCTCGCCAACCAAACGGTGGGCAGGTAAGCGAACCGTTTCAGTACGCTATTATCACCCGGTTTTTCAAGTCAGAGTGGAGGAGAAACCCCTCCTGATGTGGCCCCACTTTAGTAGGCTATGTGAATCATAACCATGAAAATATGATTTATTACATTTAATTCGTCTAGTTGAGCAAAATAGAGAATGATCAGTGCACTCCTGATAATGCAGATGAACAAAGAATAGCCTACATTCGTGATGAATTTCCTTTAGGGCTGCTCTGCGTAATGTCCATTGGAATACCGCATAGGCAGCATGTAGGCGCATTGCCCTACAGTGCAACCTGCCCACTGAAATACATCAAATATAGGCAATTGCAGTACCACAGATCATCGTTGAAAGAGAAGCTTCAAATGAATACCAGCTCTCGCTGACGGCTTTTTGAAATACGATATTATGAAGTTATGGTGAAATTTGCCTCCTGTCACCAAGCCTGTCAAAGGTGCACATGATGCAGACGGATGCGGTGTAGGCTGCGACGTGGGGGGGGGAATAGAAAAAAAGGCGCAATGTTTTCGTTACGCAGTACTGTCAGCTGTGAGGAGGGTAGCACCTCTTGTGGGTGATCAAATCTATGCATTCATGAAGGTCGTATTCCGCATCTGGCACTAATCTAACATGTAGTTTTTTTGAAATATGTAATTTGCTGTTTATCCTCTTAGATGGACTATATTATTATTATCCCATTGGTCTTGATGTGTTATGTTCCTAAATATCAGAATCAAACAAACTAAAGAAGACTGAATAAGGTAGTGATGTGGAAGGGTTTTCCCTTTTCTTACAGTTAAAGCATATGATTTCTATGACTGTCCTGTACTTCTTCTGCACCAGGGTGCCCCCCCCCCAACAGGAATAGATTCATTCTGACCTTTTAACATTGGTGGTATGTGTTTATCACTCTACCCCCACCCTATTTGTTCACCCCACTGGGAGGCAGAGCAGCTTGTCAGGCAGCGCTGGGCCAGAAGGTGCTCTCTGCTCCTTACTGGGGGATTAGGACAAGGTGGTGTGGGTCATTATTATTACAAGGGGGAACACACCTTAGATTTGTTGCAGGCTCTGCTTCCGCTATATCAGTCCATCAGCCTCCCCTGGCTCAGGCAGCGTTTTCTCGCTTCAGTCTTTTTACAGCCATTTCTGTGTGAATCAGGTAGGGAGTGTGCATGGGTGCGAATGTGGATATGTGTGTGGGTGTGTTTGTGGAACTTTCTATGAAAAGAGAAGGTAGGGCAGTTCCTCCTTTTATATGTGTGTGTGTGTGTGTGTGTGTGTTATATGCAGCATATATAAATGTATGTGTGTCTGTGGGTGTTTACTCACTTGTAAGTGTGTACCGCCTAATTTGTATGCACCCCCCACACATAGAGGATGCTGTGCTATGTGAGTGTAATTTTCTCCTCACAATCTGCTGTTTACCAAGACCATCCGGGAGCAGCAGCAGCAGCAACCTGCTGAGGTGTTCTGTCTCTACCACAGTGCCATAATGAGCAACAAGATGCTCCCTGAAAAGTCCTGCTCCACTGCTAATGATACCTACTGTGTAAGGCCAGGACTGCCACTCTCAACCCCTGCCTGTTACCAAAGAGGGTACTGAAGTTAACAACCAATGCAAGGTCCATTTCTGGCCTTCCAGGGACAGGACGCTGGATTAGAGACCATGCGTCCTGATGACCTTGAGGAACATCACCCATTGGCTGTGTCATATTGGGAGAAATGGAGAGAGAAAGGTAAAGCCAAGGCCCTGCCACTCTAGCAACCTTCTCCATCACTTTGACCGGGCCAGCATGGCAAGAGACGCTTTAAGATGTTTTTTGTTGTTGTTATTGTCAGGTAACAGGAAAATTATATTGTAGAACCATTGCAAATAACAGGAACAGATGAATTTATCGCTAGTCATAGTCAAGCTTGCTTTGTCTTGGAGGCTCCTCTCTTCTAAACCATTTCCCCTGCTTCTTTTGAAATGTAAATCTGACCAACAGTGTGGGATCCTAAGCTGTAGAGTGGAGACTGTAGAGACTGTTATTTTCAGTATTAGTCACCCTTTGTTCAGCATCCTACCTGCCTATGATACGTTCATCTGTTTTATTCTCTTCTCTGGATGATGCTCAAACACTAACATTACACTTTACCTCAACGAGAGGGTGCTGAATAGCACATTGGTTGGAGTATGGCACTGACACTGACTGGGTCCGGAGTTCAATTCCAACAGTAGAAATTAGTAAAAAATGATTACATTTACACCCACTTATGCTACTGTAAGGTACTTTGGGTAAAAGATTCCCTCATGAAGGTTGACAGTGTCCCTTCAGGGGGGTCCGTGCTTCTACCACCCATTGAAGAGAAGTGTGACAGGATGCTTTACATGCTTGGATCCATGTGTCCATGTGTTGTGTCACATGTGTGCACACATGTGTTAGTGCAGGATCAGCAGGGGAGGCCAAGAAAATGATGTGTGTTTGTTAGTGAACAAACTTAATGTAAGCATTCACACAGCTATGATTCATGTTATAGTTCTACTGCTCCCCCTATTTCACTTCACAAAACACTGCAGCTCCCTTTCTGCTTGGAAGAGGACTATTTTAATGGATGTTGAACACGTGCCATGGAGGATATTAGACAAATTGGCTTAGTGTGCTAAGGCAGATTTTGTGTCACTGATCCATTTTGACTGTAATGGAGATGCCATGGGTTTTCGTAGTGTTGTAAAAGTGGCCCTGCACATGGAGGACAAGAACATTTTTGATCTGAATGAGCTCATCAAATCATCAAATCACACAGAACAACATTTGTTATGATTTCACTGATTATAGTTCTGCTGCTTCTTGTACGTATTGAACAAGCTGTGTGAGGCTTCAGCTTTCTCATTTTGCTGGCTAGAGACAGGCCGATCTTTAAACCCGCACTATGTAACTTTATGTAATTTAGTCATGGGCGGCCCAAAGTGGCAGCTAGGGGTAACTGTTTTCAGCTTTGTTAGCAGCTTCAGTCCTCTTTGCTTGCAGTAAATCAACTTTCTGTAGCGATAACCGAGGCGCTAGCTCACTCACTGCTGTTTCGGAGCTGTGTGCGCTTGGCTCGTACCGACCTGACGCCAAAACTTCATTGGGGTGAATGGAGCGAACCTACAGCAGCTCAATGAAGGGGGAGGGGCCTGTTTACTCTATCGCAGCACCACTTCATGAACTAGACTGATAAGACGCTTGTATTTTTACATTAAAAAGTTACATAATGCAGCTTTAAAGTGGAACAGGGTTGGTTTGAGTGTTTGACCTTCCTGAACCTCAGCAGTCTCTGGGGAGTCGTTAATCCTGCTGCCAGTCCTCAGTCTCCATGAATCCAAGTGCAACGCCATCTTTGGAAATTGTGCCACTCATACACTCATCACTCATGCATTTGTGCATGATTTTTGTTGAATTTTGTTTGTAAGTGCTCATTCAGAGATAATGGGCATCATAATTAGTTTCCGGAAGTAATTCTGTCATGGTCAGTTCTTCGGCATTCACAGTATTACCTTGTATTTTTGTGTGTGTGTGTGTGTGTGTTAAATGGGATGGGGATTGAAGGTCTTCCTTCAATAGGGGTTGGCGGTCAGGTATGCTGTGTCAGCATCTCCTTCTGAGGCTGCTGCTGCCTGCCTGGGTGGGATCCACGTCATGTGACTTCTGGCTCGACCAATCCACTCTCTGGGGCAAGACTTCATATTGGAGGATGTGCAGCCATGCATACTCTGTAGCTAAAGAGGAACATGCTATGAAACACTAGGAGAGACAATGGGGCGTTGCAGCTCAGTGAATTGAGAGACAAGAATTTTGACAGATTGTGAATGTTTTACTTGTCACCCACAATGGTTCAGACTCAGTCTCTGGCCTACCCTTATCATGTTGTTAAGATTCATTGCAATGCTAGTGAGTTACACTTGAATACTTGTCTTTAAAGTGCTGTGCAATTTTTTGACATACTACATAAACAGTGAAGAAGCCATGAGAAGATTAGTTTGGTCTAGCTAGCTCCCTCCCTCCATCTCTTGACCTATTTCTCAATTCCCCTCTCACTGCCCTATCTGGGTCTAGGACAGCCTGTTCAGACATTGCATGATATAAACCCATACAAATATGTCATATTTTACAATAGGCAATATCAGTTCACATATGGCAGGTAATGGAAGGGAAGGATCATATCTTCACACTTGTCAAGGGCACCACCCCCTGTATCCCTAACTCCCTGACAAACCCCCTCTCACACACCCATGTCCACCCACTGCACCAGCCCACCGCACTCTATTCACAAATATTGCTAGTGTATGGTAATAGTTTTCTTCCTGTATACGCCTTTAGGGCAGGCTTCAGCTTGCGACTCCCCGATGCAATTACTAGAGAATAGCAGCCATTTGCAGTCTAGTAGGTGAGCAGTGGATTCTCTCACTCTGTGTCTATTCTTTCTGCCACTGTGATGCACTTGGTGAATATATTACAGCTGAGCTGGCATGTTGGCCTCTCATGGTTTTTCAATGACAACAGGCAAGCATCCACAGAGACAAACTCAACACAGATTGAGTGGGATTTTAGAGCAGGAGAGGAAGGAACTAAGGGCCGATGACTAAGAAATGTGTGTGTGTGTGTGTGTGTGCATGTGGGTGTGTGTCTGTACCTATGCATGTACATGTACATGTGTGTGTTTGTGTATTAATGTACTGCGTTGTGTACAGTATGAATGCCCATGCATGCACAGTGAAAGACTGGTCTGTATTTGTAGGGGTTGCTGATAAAGTTTTGCCGTAGCCATCTTTCCTTTTCTTCTCCATTCATCCAAGAGAGAATGCATGAATCTATCCCTACGTATTCCCAAACATATTAATACATGAACATACCTCTTGGTAAGGATGTGTGCCACACTCTTGAGAGCAGAGCATATGGCAGTCGACAGGTAACGTCAGATGTGGGAGGACACCCTATTGCATCCCAGTGCAGCGTCTCCTCCTCTCTCCTCCTCCACCCCCTTTCTGCCTCCTCTGGCTTGGCAGGCAAAGACAGCACCATGGAGATCTCAGAGAGGGTAGCCTTCACAACGTAGATGATTCACTGCTCTTGATTTACTTCTGTGTAGTTTGTTGCTCATCACATTGTTGTGCCTTGAGTGACAAGTACACACTCTCTCCATCTTATTTATCAAGCCAAAGCCTTTTCATGACGATGGTCCCCAAAGGGTAGTTGCTGGCCAGGAGTCATCATCAGTATTCAAAAATGAGTCATCACTTGCGTTTGTGTCGTAGTAAACGTTTTTTTAAAAGGTAGAGCTATTGCTCTAATTGTGCTATTCAGTGCTAGTATCAGAAGGCCATGTTGATAACCCTCCCATAACCCCATCAGTGCCTCTCAGAGACAACATACTGCAGGGTAGAGTTCGTAATAAAGAGCCTTTGTCAAGGGGCCATTTTGGCCATCAAAAGAGGCATGATGTAATAGCAGACAGAGGGATTGTCGCACCCTTTCCATGTCTCTGATTTCCTCAGCAGAACAACCTCTTAAAGGGTCCCTGCTGTATTAGTGGGCCACAATGAACTCAGCACAAGTGTGCTTTTAAGATCAAATACAAATGAAACAACATGGTAACCACCAGACATGACTTTTAAAGGATGGTTGTTGGTGAGGCTGCTTGGTCTCAACTGACTCACTCTCATTTGAACTTTGATTTTCCCTTCATCCCTATTGACCCAGTGAGTATTAAAGTGGGTTCGATCACAATATGCCATGGGTGTTGGTAAAAAGGTGACCCAGTCTGTTGCTCATGATCTTGGACTACTAATAGATGCTACCACAGACATGAATAAGTCTAGTTCTAGACTCTAAGACAATAGAGATCTCCATTTGGGTCGTGATAAGGTAACCCAATCTTGCACTACCCCCCTTTAAACATTTAGATGCAAAAAGGTGATCATGGAAGTAAGATGTTTCCTAGCATGGTAATAGTTACATCCTTGGTTTAATCCAAATCTCTGAATGCAGCCCTTCTTGTGATGCAAAAAGTATTGGGAAAGCCATGTAACTGGTTTACTCTGTGCTTAGACGTAGTTAGTCCTTTTCACCCCCAGTGGTGTGTCACCCCAGGCTTTAGTTAGATACAGTTAGCTATGATTCTAAGTAATAAGCAAGCTTGAGCATGTGGCATTGTTGTTATGAATAACATCTATGGGTGACTCCCTCTCAACATGCCCACTTCCTTCCATTCAGGAACAGCAATAGGCTCAAAACAGGAAGCACTAATCCACTACATAATAATTTCCTGTTTTGTTTACTTCTCATCTCCTTCACTTTTTTTTAATATCATATGAAAGTTTACTATTTCATGGTACAGGAAAGCATCCACTTTCTATACAGTAGAGGGAGAATCCATCATTTGGTTTGGTTGCCTAGAAACGCTCATTTGGTATTGGCTGTTTTATCACATTAATTTGTGTTTGCCTGCCCACGTGTTAAATATTGGAGCTTTTGGAAAATGGTGCAGAAAAAGGTTGTAGAGATAACAGAAATTGAAGAGCAGTGAATACGGTTTCAGGTTTTCATGCATGGCATGGCACCCAATTCACTCAATTTTTTGTTGATTCATTCTATCTTGATGCTCCATACCAGATACTTGCTTGAGGTGCAGTATCCGTCAAACAGATGCCAAGTGTAAAGACAGTCAAGTCAGAGCACTGAGTGTTATGTGGAGATTATTCACCATGAATAAAGTTATTAGACATAACTCACTGCTCGTCTTTCTGATGCAGTGCTGCTGAATGCTGCAGGCTCTCTCTCTCTCTCTCTGTGTCTCTCTCTCTATCTCTCTCTCTCTCTCTCTGTGTCTCTCTCTCTGTGTCTCTCTCTCTATCTCTCTCTCTCTCTCTCTGTGTCTCTCTCTCTCTCTCTCTCTCTCTCTCTCTCTCTCTGTGTCTCTCTCTCTATCTCTCTCTCTCTCTCTCTGTCTCTCTCTCTCTGTGTCTCTCTCTCTATCTCTCTCTCTCTCTCTCTCGTGTCTCTCTCTCTATCTCTCTCTCTCTCTCTCTCTCTCTCTCTCTCTCTCTCTCTCTCTCTCTCTCTCTCTCTCTCTCTCTCTCTCTCTCTCTCTCTCTCTGTGTCTCTCTCTCTATCTCTCTCTCTCTCTCTCTGTGTCTCTCTCTCTGTCTCTCTCTCTCTCTCTCTCTCTCTCTCTCTCTCTTCTCTCTCTCTCTCTCTCTCTCTCTCTCTCTCTCTCTCTCTCTCTCTCTCTCTCTCTCTCTCTCTCTCTCTCTCTCTCTCTCTCTCTCTCTCTCTCTCTCTCTCTCTCTCTCTCTGTCTCTCTCTCTCTCTCTCTCTCTCTCTCTCTCTCTGTGTCTCTCTCTCTGTATCCTCTCTCTTTCACAGCAGGGAATCTCCCTG
>OOFE01036069.1:0-11609 GCA_900323365.1 Monocentris japonica | reverse complement strand
CCTTGTCACAGGTATAATAAAAATATTATTATATTATAAAATTAGACCTATAGGTGCAGCAGGCTTGTGACCAGAAGGTCACTGGTTCAAATCCACCTAGGAAACTCTGCTGACTGATTACCGTTAAGGTGCCCTTAAGCAAGGCACTTCACTCTGAATCGCTCCAGTGGAGCCGCTCAGTGTTCATCAGTATTAGACTGTAGTTGTACTAGGCAGCTCCCAGGTGTGACTATGTGCAACTCTATGAATTTGAAGCACGGAGCAGCTGGAAAGGAGCATATGTGGCCAGCAATCCTTCCCTGAATAAATAAACGTGAGAAAAAATGGCTCCAGGTCTGCTTGCACTCACCACATCAGAACTACCTGAGCTAATAGGCAGTTTAAAGAAGGGAGATGGCTGATGTCAGCACACTGAGACTGCAAATGGCCACACAGATACTCTCACTAGTTCAACACAAGTACACTTAAAGTTAGCAAATTCCTTTTTCACTGGTATCTTAACACACCAACCTACAGTACTAGAAGCTTGTATTACTTCGGGGACTGACAGGATCTATGCAAACTCCCCACACAGTCCAGAAACAGCCACATTGATGTCTTGAACACTATAGTGAGCCTATACCCTGTTCATGACAGCTTTTACATCTGCTGTTCTAAACATCCTGGGTTGGGTACACAACTAGGCAACATGCCAGTCTAGTATATGGCATTAAATTAAGACGTAACCTCAAATTCACGTGTAAGCATTAACACAGGTCCAAGTCTATCAAAAAACTTTCAAGGCTAATACGTTTAGCTATCTAGGCTTTAAAAGCGTAAGACCTAACTGACGTTTATATTGTATCTGCCTCAACAAAACACCAGGCCATCAAGCTGAAAGCGGTATGTTATGTATCATAGGTAAGAGTCGGGTCGGTAGTACACACAAATTTTCACTCTGAGTGCATTTTAAATAAGCTACTTTTTACTTTTAAAATTTCTTCACAAGTAATTTCACTTCTGCTCAACTAAATTTTAGCAAAGTAACAGTGCTTCTACTTGAGTAGGATATTTTGGTAGTCTTTCCACCTTTGGTCAATTTTAGGAGAGCGGGCAGTCTACTTCTCTTCTCTTTTTTTCTTTCCTGGTACAGATGGTAGGACACAGAGACACAACCATTCAAAACAAATGTAATTGTATTCTTAAGAGACCCTATATTTTTATATAACTTACATCTGTTTGAT
The DNA here is from genome assembly GCA_900323365.1 of Monocentris japonica. Lineage (NCBI taxonomy): Eukaryota > Metazoa > Chordata > Actinopteri > Trachichthyiformes > Monocentridae > Monocentris > Monocentris japonica. Next base: position 10,386 of record OOFE01036069.1, on the reverse strand, counting down.
ACTACTTAGTTATAATGCATATTATTAATTTACGAAAAGGTGGGTAAACTATTCCTCAGATGAAAATGTGGGTTTAAGTTGATTAACTTCCAAAACATCCCTGCAGATACAATCCTAATAGTACTGTAAATGCTCCCCCATACTATACTGCTGCATGCAGTATGAGAAAAATATCAACGTTCTACATGAGAATTACAACATATTACACTCAAACCATACTGAAGCTCAAATGCTAAAATGTGTCAAGCTGTCAAGCAGCATCAAGCTGCCAAACAATGTTATGGGTAGTTTCTTGTTTACTATTTTCTTGTTAAAAATCGATCCCATGGCTTCTGTCCATCATGAAAAAAGTCTAAAATCTTGGCATTTTCTTTACATGGATGTTGGAGAAAAATTGTCTCCTCTCCTCCTTAAACATTTTCAAATGAAGTATTTTGAAAAACCTTACTGTAGGTAATACTGAGATCTTAGACAAGTGTCTGGTAGTTAACAAGTGTGATTTCTAGGCGCTCAGGTGGGATTGATGCATGATTGGATTGAGTGAAACTACATTGACTTTCCGCCTGTTAACACCAAAGTGCTTTGGTAGCACAGTGTTCCTGTAAGTAAAATAAGTGCTGAACAAAATATTAAATTCATGTGTTGACCAAGCTGGTATATGAAGGTATCGCGCACCAACCTAGAGCATCTCATGCTTGTGTGACTTCTACTGCCTGGTGTACGAGTGCACACTGTATTTCCCTCTTAAGGCCCTTAAGCCCTAAAGAGCACATATCATAATTCCCCTAAGAAAAAATGTTATTCACAAACGAATGAACCAACTATAGAAACCTAGAGGTTTTTTTTTTTATCTAACCAGCTTTATGCTTTCTAATTCAACCGCATTCTTCAGCCACTTTACCGTCTGGTGAGTAGGATGCTGTGACATTGGAAAGAACCAAGTTCAGTGCCTACTAAAAGATACAACATGACAACTGCCATGCACGGGTTCAGCTTCATTTATTCACCAGCAGTGAGTTTGAAGGTGGATGTGCAATATGGTTCCTTGTAAGCTGATTTCTCAAGGCTACACGCTGCCATGCCTCTGTCTGGCACTTGTAATTGCAGTTAGTGTCAGAGGGAACGGGACATGCCCACACACTAGATGTCTACTGACAGATGGACTGAGGATCAGGATTGACATGATGGTGACAGGCCATAATACCTCACACTATATTGGCTTGACAACAAAGGAGCATCCCACAGTCATGCAATAATCTCTCTGACATTCTGCCCAACAAGCTGTTTTTGAGGCGTACTCAAACTGTCGAGGTTTTAGACCACAACATACAATCATGTAAAATAAAAGCCAAATTCATCTCCAGATCTTCATGCACTACAAAAAGAGCATCAATTAGTTAGAAAATGATGAGGAAACGTCACAAAACTTAGGGCTCTTTGGATGAATCTACAAAAGACTTTTGGACCTGTCTTTCACCTTGTCCAACCATATTATCATGCAAGGTGGACTAAGGTCTTGGATCCACAACCTTAAAGGTATGGCAGCTAGTCGATGCAAAACACTGAATAATTTATGGGAGGACAAATAAATTCCAGTCAACAACACAACACACGAGTCAGGGCCGATTGGTTATTAACGTGATGTTGGTCCGGAAACTTTAGGCTGTTAAAAAGGGCAATGGCTGAATATCTTACTCAGGGAATTAGTATGGGCTTAACAGTGCATACAGAGGGCAAATCAATGTGTGACAAGCAAGCAATTTAAAGCTACATGTAGAATATTTACCTCAATATATCATTCTCAAAATAATTTTGATAGCATACTATAATGGCTGTAGAAAAATGAGACCATCGCCAAGGAAAACCGGTTTATTCTATGGGCTCCATTTTCATGACGTGGATGCATGGCAGATGGTGGTGTTTTGCACCGGCAAAGTGGCATTTTCGTCAGACGCACACATTTTTTTTCTCACCTGAATCGGTTTGGTATTTTGGAGACCCGCCATGAACTCGACTGAACTTTACAATCCCTTTTTGTGGATATGTTGGCCAAATTGATTTGATAAACATCACTCAAGCAGGAAAAAAACATTAGATATATTTGTCATTCTATATACATATACTGTATGGTAATAAATGATTGTCATTAAGGCGATATCGTGAAAAGTCCTGATTACTGCATTCCATTACATACTCAAAAATCCCGTTTTTCTAACTTTCTAACAAGTTTCAAACAGCAAATGAGCATTGTAACCGGGCCTAAGTCCCAAACACGAAAAAGGATGATCAACACCACGGGTAAGAGATACGTGATCCATTTTTCCCAAGGTGCGCTGCCTTCACTTTATTCCAAATGTCGGAGAGAAATTGAGATGGAACTGAAACAAGTGGCAAAATATGCAACCACAACTTTCTACTCTGGTCGAGTTGAAAAGCAGAAGCCTGCAAACAGCATGCATTCCCCAAGATCATACCAGGGAGGGTATTGCTCAAGGGTTGAGAGACGCACTGTCTGCCTGGTTTGCGTCACTACACATTCATTATTGTGCTGATTTGTTTTGGTTGTTTATAGAGAATACAGTATATCCAGTCGGCAACATAAAATTTGTATTTAATTGCAATTCTATTAATCAAAATTATATCCACAATTACAATATCAAGGAAATTAATTGGCAATTATAATCTTTGTGATAACTGTGCAGCCCTAATTGTCATCCAACATAGAGCTGTCAGTATGCACCATGATGCACAGAGAACAACACTGAAGGGAATTTCAATTTCTCCATAAAAGCTTTTTCTTTATGAAGGGCTGATTGGTGAACTAGGTTGGGCCAGATATTTAAGGTAGAAAGCCAGTGAGCCTAGCCAGAGTGTGAGGAGAATAGTGGGTAATCGGTGTGTGATGCATGTGTAATACGATCCCACATTATCACCGTTTGTTTTTGCAAACAATTTGCCTTGACCTTTTTAAATATTAAATAATAATCAATTTACAATTCCTCAGCTGATACGCCAACCTCTATCCTGCCCCCCTCTCACACTTTCAGTGGGGATTGTGGAGGTCACCACATCCTCTATAGATGTCAGAGACTGGCTGGCATAGATCATGGAACTATATCATGTTTCTCCATCGGTTCTCCGACGACCACAGCAACACCAAACGTGTAGCTCCTCCCAAGCTAATTTAACATCATCTGCCCTCGGCGGAAGGTGAGGAATATTCAGTCGTGGCAATTCTGCATCTCAATTTCCTCTTTTGTGGCGGAACCACTTCCATCACAAAATTGTTAGAGCGCCATTGCCATTTTCCTTCCCTTTTAAAGAGAAGGAGAAAAGTTGATTTGATTGGTCATGATTGAAGCCAAGCCCACTCCACCGACTGATAATGTATTCCTCCTAATCCAATGTCGTTTCCAACTGCGTGTGCCACGAAATTACCAAAAATCAGTCCTGTGCGCTCACACTGTACGCCTTTGACTGCAATTTGCTCGGTGCGCCATTGATTCACGGAAATAGAATCAATGGCGCACCACCCTAGGTGTTGCATTTTAGGTGTGTATTCTAGGTGTTCCCGGGTACGAATTCCTGCAAATTGTGCAGGATTGATTTAGGACACAATGGAAGTGCCTCAACCAAAACAGAAAGAGGAATGCCTCACTTTGAATGGCCAGTGACCAGTGACCAGTTCAACTTAGTGTCCTGAGATGAGCACCAACAATTATTCAACTATTCATTGCTAAGTGCATGTTGTAGACATGCAGGACTGCACCAATAGCCAAAGCTTTGTGCTTACATATCTACAGTGCCAGAGTTTATCTGAAAATTTGCCTGGTCATCTGATGTGAAAATCAAATCATACTCAAAGAGCGGCCAAACTCAGCCACAGCTCCTGCATACAGTACGTCTTCAAAGACAATAAACAGATGCTTTTAAGGGAGTTCACTTCAGGCATCTCCTTACCATCTGCTGCATCCCGGCATTGACATTAGTGGAGTGCCAGCAGGCTCGACACTTAACCTCAACATTGGAAGCATTTTGCCCATAGCAATGTCACAGTTACAGTGAAGGGTAAAAACTGAAAATCAATTTACCATTATTCTACATTCTTTCAGCAATACATTAACAACTCTACGCCACTGAAATGTTCAAAAATGGTAATGATGTAAAATCAAAAGTCAAAGAGTCAACCTCACAAATGTGAGATGAATATGCAATGCATTGGTGTGTTTTTTTTTCATCAAATGATTGCATCATAGGGCACCTGGCATTTAATATCTTATCTCGATAGAACAAAGTTGCATATTAATACTGCCCATTTCATCCTGTAAGATTCTGTTTTATGCAGGCAAACTGAAAGAATCTCAATTCAAATAACCGGTGAAGCAGAAAATGTTCCCCCTGTGATAAGCTCTTTAGAACAGTAGAGCGACAGATATCCACAGCATGGGCCTTCCTTGCAGGCACCTGCACAGCCCCCCAGTCTGACAACTGGAGCACAGGACAGCAGTTATCCAATACTGAAGAAAATGGTGCTCCACAATTACCTCAATGCATGCAATGGTAAAATTGGAAAATGGGTCACACCATGAAATTAGCACTTTCAAACAAGGAAGTCTGAAATAATGAGTTTTGTGTTCTGGTTCCTGCCTTTTTTGTCCTTATCTAGTTTCGTCTGAAGCAACTGACTGGAATCTGATTGTAACAGTCTGAATAATTTGTGTAATAGTTACTGCATGTGTTGAAAGCGTCTCTTTGTTGTGCAAGAAGTTATGATCTACATGTGGTATCACAAACTTTGCGGTACAGATGCATCACGACTAAGTCTAAAGTTTTATCTTTATGCTGCTTAGTTCAGAATTTCAGAATGTCTGAGACTTACGAAGTGCTCTCTCCTATCTGAGCGAAATTCAACATTTTACACTTGGTAAAAGCATAGATTACTGATGCATTAATGTAAAGATGACAAACTTGAAAATAGGATATTAACATTTCAAACCATTCAGAAGTGTGCAAAACACAACAGAATCCATTGTACTACTTTGTATTTGGCTCCAGCTGTTCCTCTAAATATGATTTATAACCATTTCATTAAATGATTAACAGCCAAGGAACACATATTCCTACAGAGAGAAACTCAACACTACTCTGCCTTACTCTGTTTTCCTACAGTATTTATTGTAATAGATGGACTGATCAAAATCCCTCATCACAAACCCTGCTTCATGCCGCACCGCATTTAGGCAGACAGAGGATTGGCTTATTTTTTTTTGGTGAGTTTTCAGGCATGTGGTCATCATAAAAGCATGAGAAGCTTCACCGATGTGCCACACTGACCATGTGTCAAGCCCCAACAAAAAGCATGAACCAGGTTCAACACTCCACAAGATGTACACGTGGCAAAGGACAACGCCATTTAAATGAATGGTGCCAAAATCCCAGCTCAACTGAGGAGCACTCATCCAACTCTCCTCTCGTTTTGCTTTTTGGTCGAGTGATTTTTCGACCAACTGTCTCAACCCGCGGGGCTGTACAGGCGGATGAGACACATGGCTGCCCCACCTTTTCTTGCTCAGCCCTGGAAGTGAACATCTGAAGACGTCACAGCATCGCAGCGCCTGCTTGCTTACCAAAGAGTGTCTGGAAACTTGTCTGAGAGCTCACTCAGGTATAGCAAGAGGCCTAGCAGCGCCTCAATGCAAATCATCCAGCACCTTGGCGGGTCTTTTGTTGTTATCTCCTCTGATACAGTATGTCAAGTTCATTTAGAGCATTTAGAGAAGCCTGGCCAGAAGGCATTTTCATTCTAAGATCCTGAGAGTGCCATATTGGCATAGACCGTTCACAGATAAGCCTCGCCTCTGACTATTAGCCTATGATTCATCACTTTACGCCAACTCCTGTCCCATTTCATGATCAAATAATTGATAAAAGCCAGAATACATCCATTCTTTTTCCTGTGCAATCCTGAGCACCTTTAGACACCTTTCAAGAAGATCTGTCATCGCCAATACAGCAGGGATAGGATAACGACAGCGGTGTAGCCCAGAGGGAGGTAATTGCTGGAATTTGAAGAGTGTATAGAAGACTCTGCCCTCCGCTATATTAATAAGGGGCAGGAAGGGAAATATAAATCACAGCCACCAAACCCACTTTAAAAGTCTTTGGCCAAGTTTCACTTTGAACCCATAATACAAAAGGGTCAATTACAGAGAGATAATCCATAACTAATTTACTTGATTGATGGCCCAATTATGCCTGTTTATGTCATGCTTGATAATTCAGTCTTTGATAAGCATAAGCACCCGCTTCAAACTCAGAGCAGTAACAAAAAGGAGCAGATAAACAAGGATACTGCTGAGAGCTTTTCTCTGACCCTCGATACAGCATTTGTACTGTATATCAGCTGGTTTACATCTGAGACTGTCTGCATATCTTGCAGCTCTTATTGACTGCATACAGTTTCAAAATGCATCTAAAAACATCCCGAGGCGTCTCTACTTTGTGTCTACATGGGCACTGCATCGTTGCAAATACTTTGTTAGTAGTATATGTGTGTCGCATGGACACTCACACTGTCAAATTTTGCATTGAGAGGGAGACGGTTTACCAGCAGTTTTGACAGACTCGGGATCAGTTAAAAGCTCTTTGATTTCTCTGGTACACACTGCGTAGCTGGGAAGTGTTGGGTAGTAATTTGTGGGTTATGTAAGGAGCTCCAAAAATAAACTACCTGTAGTCAGTCCAGGAAACATTTCTAAAAGCATGCAATTTGATTACAGTTATTTTTCAGGGACTATGCTACATTCTGGACTACTTCATGAATTATTATTATTATTATTGGTTCAAACTCCCTACACTTACCATACACGTTTGACAGAGCAGAACTGAAAACCACATGCACATCCTTGTGAAAAGCTGGCCTATTATGTAACTACTGAGCACAAACCAGCCTCTAAGACTTCTACTGAGCAGCTTTTGATGAGGGCAAGTCGGACTGAAAAGCACCTAAGCAAGAACAAGAACAATGGAACAATAGTAATAAGTTCAGCTTTTACAACTTATTTCCATTTCTTGAGGCTGCCTACAGTCACCACACACAAAAAAAGAGAAAGTTCTGATTTTTGCCATATATATTCAGGGTTTCTCACTGAGCAGCCAATCAGCTTCATCAATTTGCCTGAACAGGCAAATAAACCAGTTAATTTCCCTTAAGCAGAATGTGGGAAGCCTGAGGAAAGCTCATGTACAATGAACAGGAAGTCATTTAAAATGTAATCAGCAATTAGTAACAGATTACTTTGATATTTCAGTCATCAGTACTACCAGATTTCTTTTCATAGGCAGGGAATCTGTTATATTTTCAGAGTCAACGACCACTTAAGAGCATTTAGAGGTGTTTCTGCCAATATCTGAATACAAATTTGGGAAGCATTTTCCAAGCATGTATCCTTTACTAGAGTGACAAACTCACTATCACAATGACAAACAAATGAAACTAAAATTCAAGTCACTGGAGAGTGCATTAGATGCATTTTACCAGGTAAGTCAATTTAGTTTCAAAGTTTCTGAAAGGGCAATGGATGGAAGTTGTCAGGGATAGATGTGGTGTGTAACATGATCACTAGCCAATAGAAATAAGGAAAAAGATTCCTTAATGCCGGTATCCTTTAAGGATATACTAGAGGAAGTACATCTCCTGATTTAATTATGATGTAGCTTGAAGGAGAACGGATTCATGCATCCACTGAGAAAGTAGTGGTGGATGTCTACTTCTGTTACAACGTAGGTGCTATTGCAGTATAAGTGGAAAAAATAAGAGGATTTGTTGGCTCATCTAAAGAGAGCGAAGCTGTAATGCCAGAGTTTAATGTGTTACATTGTCAAGGACCCGTTATATTTCTTACTTGGACTTTTCGGTAGTGGACCTAAATTAAGAGCCAACAGCTGTATACTACTAACCCTGTATAGATATGATATGATTGTATCATTGTTGTATGGCCTGGCTCAGGTTAAACCTGAACCTAAAACATGAACAAATACATACAGAGAATGAATGCCATAGAACTTTCTTTTATTATCTAGTTTGACAGTCAGTCATTACTGAAAAAGTAAAATAAAAATTTAGTAAAATAAAAGACATTTAAATTTTTTAAATAGTACAGTAACAGTATAAAACAGTAGTGCAACATCAACTTAAAAACTAAATAGATCTAGGAATAAATAACAATTCCTTTAATAAATTGTTAAAGTGCAGCCACAATTTAGTAAAATAAGACATTTAAATAGTACAGTAACAGTATAAAACAGTAGTGCAACATCAACCTAAAAACTAAACATTCAAAATAAACAAGAATTACAATTACAGTGTAAAACTGTAAGAGCAGCAGCTACACAGTAAACAAAAAATAAGTTCAAACAAGTAGGCTACACATTGCAGTAGCAACTTGCTAGAGAAATTTTGCAGCAGTGGCAGCCAGGGTGGGAAACCGAACTTGGTTGTCTCCCCAGTACTGGAATGGGCTGTCTGAGCGTGGGATAGTTTGCTCTGTCAAATATGTCTGTATTTGAACCTGTGTGCTTGTGCTACTCGCCCCACGCTCCTCATCTTGCTCTTTCTGCTGCTGCTGCTTGGCTGTGCTTCCATACATGGGGCCTTTTCCACTGGCTCTGCTGCCTCAGTTGTGGTCCTCCCCAATGACTACTCCATCTTCTCCACCTCTTGGGTCAGTGCATCCTTTGCATGCTTGATGCTGTCTGCACTTGTGAAGTATCTGAAATAACAATAACACATAATAAATGTCTAAAATACAACAACAACAACCTCCTGCATAGTAGCTCTTGATGGAGACAGACATAGGTTAATGCAATAGTAATGCATATGATGCATGTGCATAAAATAATGATAATGCACTGTCTAGATATCTAGAACACCATTTCTAAGTTTTGTTGATTTTTTATTGTTTTTGAAATGCAGACTAGGCTATTGTTATTGTATAGAGTAGACTATGGTGAAACATTTATCTTTTACAAAATATGCTGTTTAGCCCTGTTACTCAACTATTACATTTAATAAGCATATTATTAGACATACCTGTCTTTGAAACATGGGTCCAAGAGAGTGGCAACTGCATACAAGGGCTCATCCTTGATGGTTCTGAATCTTTTCTCGACAGCTTCTAGAAGGGCAGTTTTCATCGATTTTATACCCGTGTCCTCCTGGTTTTCCCGAGCAAGCAGCCGTTTTAGCACCGTGACCGAGGGGATAACTTCAGCTGCAGAGGAGGTGGAGGAGCTAATCTGCCTGGTCAGTTCTTCAGATGGTGCCAGAACGGCGATGGTCTTCTCCAGCAAAGCCCACTGGTTGGCTGTCAGGGTCACTGGCAGGTCATGGTCAGCTCCATTTGATGAAAACGATCGCTTCTGCTCCAGTAGACTATCAACCATATAGAACGTGCTGTTTCACCTTGTCGCCACATCTTGGTACAGACGTTTGGTGGGCATTTGGAAATCTTTCTGGATATCCTCCAGGCATGTAGTAGCCAGTGGCAAGTGTTTAAAGTGCCAAACTATCTTTCTACCATTTGCCAGCGCATCGCTCACACTTTGCTGTGATAGTAGCCCTTTGTGCACCACCAGCTGGATCGAGAGGGCGAAGCATCCCAAACTTGACACGTCCATCTCGTCCATCGCTTTCTTCATGTTGTTTGCGTTGTCGCACAAAACAACATGAACGTTAGACTTGGGGATGTTCCATTTTACCAGCATCCCTTCAATTGTTTCGGCAATTGATGTGCCAGTATGTGACCCATGGAATTCGTTTGCTTGCAGCACCGCACTTTGAAGAGCAAATGTCGAAGCAGTGTCCACCCATTGTGCAGTTAAACTGAGCAAAGACATTGGGCAAACGTCGGAGCTCCAAATGTCAGTTGTAGGGTGTCGTAGGGTCTACAGAGCACCGCCAGAGTTCAGCAGTCTGACAGCTTCCAGAAAGAAGCTGTTTCTTAGTCTGGTGGTCTTGCTCCGGATGCTCTGCAGCCGCCTGCCTGAAGGGAGAGGGTCAAAGAGTGTGTGTGCGGGGTGAGTGGAGTCCTTCATGATGCAGATGGCCCTCTTCCTGCATCTGTTAGTGTAAATGTCCGTGGTGGTGGGTAGGCCGCTCCCCACAATCTTCTGTGCAGCCTTCACCACCCTCTGCAGAGCCTTCCTCTCTGTAGCAGAGCAGCTGCCGTGCCACACGGTGATGCTGGTGCTGAGGATGCTCTCCACCACACATCGGTAGAAGCTCCTCAGGACTGAGCTCCCCAGTCCGGCGCGCCGCAGCTTCCTGAGGAAGTAGAGACGCTGGTGGGCCTTCCTGATCAGACAGGAAGTGTTGCAGCTCCAGGG
>OOFE01036068.1:0-12692 GCA_900323365.1 Monocentris japonica | reverse complement strand
AGAGAGAGAGAGAGAGAGAGCGAGAGAGAGAAATGTTTGACTCTCACCTGGGTGGCCCATAGCTGGAACAGAAAGGCTCGCTTTTGCATCTCTGCATCTACTCCCCCCTCCTGCAGGAAGAGCTGGTACCTCTGCTGCCAGGAGCTGGTTTCTGACCCTCTTCTCAGCCAGGCTGGGGACAACAGCTCCCACAATTGCTCCCGGGATGAACTGGCTGTTCTCCTTTCCTCTGTTAGAGATTCAACATATGGTACTATAGATCCAAACTGAGAAATGTCACCAAGAGTAAAATAGTAAGAGAGAGAGACAGGATGGATGCATAGCTTACCTCGCCGGAGTGTGCTGCGTGCAAGTTTTGTGAGAAGGTCATCAAACTTGCGAAACTCTTGGTAGACAGCGGTAACATTATCGCTCCTCTCAAACAACGTGAGATACCCAGCCCTAAGCACGACAACAAAGGCCCGTTGGTTATGCTGACTACTGTGTAGACCCTGTGCTCTGAATACAAAAACTAATAAAAGCTGCTCAGACACTTCCAGTAAATTACTGGATCATGGCGTCTTACCTGAAGAGTAGGCTGTAACAGAGGCTGAAGAGTCCCTCCTGTCTCCACTCTGCAGGGTCGCAGCCTTTCTGGTCATCTACAAGCAGGGTCTGGAGGTGGGTCTTCATGGAACTGCAGACTTTGGATAGACTAGGACCTTGGAAATGCCTGATGGGAATGCCATGTAGAGACTGCATCTGAATGGAGATTTACTACACCCGCTAAAAAAAAGTGTTTTTCTAATTTAATGGTTTAATGTTTAAATGATGCAGTCATTACTCACTGTTCCATCCATGATCTCTCTGCTGTGGGGTTGGTGTTGGGCAGCTGCAGACTAAAGATCTTTTTCGTGAGCAGGTTTCTATAGCGGGTGAAGTCCAAGGATACTGTGTCATACAGCACTGAATCATAGGAGTTTGGGTCCAACAGCACCGTAACATAATGACCAGCAACACGGACCTGAGAAGACATCAGTTCAGTCATTCAAGTACTCATATCTTACATTAACTTACATTAATAATTACTTTTTACTATATCTGCTGCATGTTGGAACGTCTTCCACGTTGTTGTTTCACTCTCAAAATAAATTGTTTTCTCTTTTCATTAGAAGCAATAATGAGTTGAGAGATGTTTTGAGTTTACAATAGGCTTATTAGTTCTACTTTTTGTTCTACATTACAAATATAATATGTTGCAGTGGATAACTGTGGTGCTAATTGAGGATATAGTCAGGATAAATGCATTATGGAGGATGTCTTTGTTGCTGCCACTGTACATGGTTAATGATGTCCTTTTAAAAAGAATATACTGTATATTTATTGTGAGAACTTACTGTGAAGATATCTCCATGTTTGTCTTTCATCCGTGTTAAAAACTTTGCAGGATCTTTGCCAAACTCAAAGGCATGCCCCAGCCATGGAAGGAAGCCTTTGTCCAGTGGTGGCTCATTTTTCTGTCTGTCAAGGACAAGCAGACTCATTAAACGAAGCAATTCAATCGAAGAGGTTCATTCACATTCAGCCATCCATGAATCTCAACCAACAGGTTTTGAGTCAACATGAAGTCATGACCGAAAGCTTTCAAGTCTGTGGCTGTAAAACCATGCAATAACTGGTAGTACCAGAAGGATACCCCAGAATTTCACTTGTAAGTGTGATATTCTTGTCCTTAGTTCAGCATTCAGCCTAGCCCCACACATACACGCAATTAAGACTACTACATTAGGCCTTTGTGGTTATATGAAATGAATAAACATCCCTGTAGCCATTCAGAATTGAGCATCCACCTAGGCCATGGTATAAACTGCAAGAAGAATTGCTATAATGAGTGACATTCCCATTCAAGTGAACAGTCAAAAGATAATGAAAGATGCATGGAATCTTATGCACATTAAATTACTCTTTGTAGTAGACTTTTGGATGCAGCTATAGTTCCTTTCAGGTCTTGAGGCTTAAACAACCCAGTAAATTAACCTTTGTTGATTATTTAATATTATTTAAGTTACAATAATTAACATGTGTTAGAGAGTTTTTACCTTGAGCGAGAGGAGTAAAGGAGAACTAGCACAAAAAGTCCGTTCAGCAGTAAGAAAATTGTCCATACCATGTTCCCGTTAAAGTCTGACACTGGTGCTCTTCCCTATCCACAGCCAATTTATTCCATAGTGGGCGACGAGCTTGGCTCTCTTTTAAAGCGCCTCACCATAAAGAGGTGTGGTGAGGCGTGGCTGGTGACAAGTGTTACACAGTATCACTCAGCAGACAAGAACATAAACAACACAAAACTACCACTTTCTGGGTAAGACACACAAACTGGAATGATTCAAATGAAAAAATCTAAAATGTACATATATGCACTATTTAGACTTTAATTTTCATCAGTTAAGTATCACACAAACACACTGTCTCTGTGATGGTGTGTACACTTACATGACACACTCACCTACCAGAACATTCCACAGCAGTCACGTCACCGAGGTATAGGGACTCGTGTTACATTTGTTCATGTGGTGGCATGCTTTATTAAAAAAAACTGCCAAAAAGTTTGTTGATGGAAAAATCTTCCAAGGCCAAATAAAATTTCCCCAGAATGACACATTGCTTGTGCATTCCATAACTGTAATATTTGTTCCTACTTTACCTAAAAACGTCTGTTAAGCACAGTCAACTCTATAAATAGCTACGGTATGACTAAATGACACAGTGAAACTACTAATGGCATTTGATGAGACTGAGACATAAAGATGACTCAGGGCGCTATCAGACATGTTGAGCCTCCTTTCCCCCCATGATACTATTATTCATCTCACCAATGCAGATAATAAATCTTATCTTTGGAACTTGGACAAGGCTGAAAACAGTGATACAGTTCATGTATACAATAAACAAATGCAGATGCGAGCACAGTGAGGAATACGTTACCTGTTTAGCCATGGCAATTGCAATAAATACTAAACTGGTAAGAGAAATTGGCATTGAAAGATATGATCATTAAAGATTTTAAAAAATGCAATAAAAATCTTCCTGTATTTACACTGTGTGTTATTTTGATGACTACACTAGAGTATTGGTGTAAGGTGGTTGACTGACTACTAGTCGCTTTGTGTGCACGTTCTACCACCAGAGGGTAGCCATGCACTAGCCTAGCCTTTCAACAGTTGTAGAAAACGTGCAACCATTTTAACTTCACTACATACAATAAAGTCACTGAGCTGCAACTATGTGGTTTGTTACAAAAAATGAAATCTTAAAGCTCAATGACAGGAGAAAATAAATGAATCATCTTCAAAGCAGACAATCTTCAGATTGACAAGTCATGCAGTGCTAATGCAAGTGGTGAATACATGTAACTGAATTGAGCTGACCCAAGTCCTCTGCCCGAGTTACTGAGGCATGTTATTAGATTCACTAAAATGGCCCTGTGGTGATTTAGGGATGGGGACTTTAACTGTATGCACATTTTTTAAAAAAGCACTCATGCCACAGGGTTGCTGCTACTGAAGGGTTGCAATACCAAAACCCTTTGGATACCTATGATATCAAAGTAATACAGGTATCAAGGTATAAATGTCTCACTTCAGAGCTTCCACCAAAACAAATTAAGATACAACAAAAAACAATAAAGTCATTCAAAAGATATAACAAAACACAAGCAATGTACAATAGAAAATAGCATGTAATACTAATGAAAAGTGTAATTATAAATGCCATTGCATTTTTCAGAAGTCACAGTAAAACAATTTTTTTTTTTCAAGCTGACAAACAGTAAAAAACTGAAAGTTTAAACAATACATTCATACCTCTAGTTTAGTTGTCAAACACTGTCAAGACATGTCCATTGATTTCACTATCAAAAAAAGGTCTTTAGGACACTTAAATACGCATGAACAAATTCAGGAGTGTGGCAAAGTGGTACCACAGGGGGCACTATACTACACAGTTCTAGATGAGGATGAGGACGGTAAATTCATCTTCACAATGATTCAGACGTATTGAAACTAAATGGAGATGCATATCAACATTAAAATCACCATGTCAACAGAAAGTTGACATGGTGAGATCAAGGTCTCAGAAAATGAAGTTCACTGCATTCGCTGTTCAATTTGTTGTCTATAAGGGACACAAGCATGTATTGGTTTAGCTTTGTGCACCTGATGAGCTCTCACCGGTTTATCACAAATAAAAACTGGATGACTCTATCATCAAAGACATTTTGACAGGGGAAAGTGGACCACAGTCATGTACTGGTGAACACTGACTAACTGCATTGGAGCGTTTGGAGATTGAAGAAGAGGAGAGCTTTACTCATTCACTTAATCCACCAACGTTATCCCAGCCCGTCTGGTGATTTGAACCTGTGACATTACACAGCCCCCCTCCACTAAGCTATAACCTACTATTAATTACCTTGTCTTCATTATCACAATGGTAATCCTTACTCAGTGGCCAAATTCATCACGATTAGCATTTAAATGTTCAGCAGAAGGTCATTCATTTTAAAGGCAGGCTGAAGCCGCCCCTTTTTACCACTAATGGTCAAAGATCAGCTCATTAAAGTGCCCGAGACTTTTACCCTAATTTCTCACATGATCTCCATCAGTTCCTTTCTTATACCACAGAGAGAATTGTCTGTAATAAATGTACCATTTTTCTATTTGTGATTTTACTGCTTTTATTCTGAAATACAAATTCATCTATGGTTAAAATATGACACAGTGGACATTGTTTAGACAGTTCTGCATCACTGTAAACACTGACAGACTCTTATATTCACACAGAGAGGGATTTTATTAGCCTCCTGAGATAACTTAATTTGTCTTGGTGGACCATGTGATGCCTTCAAGAAAGGCCTATGATTGTACAGTGTCAAAGTTTCCATAGCCTTGGTAGCGTTTTCACATTTTGTTAAAACCCACTCCAAGTTTTTATTGGGCCTACTCTGCATGGCTGAGTGGATGCTTGGACTGGTGAGGGACATTTGCTCCAGGGCTAGGGGTTTAGGTGGAGACTGCATGATGACAGACACAGGGGGGTAGTTCTCCTGCCTGTTGTTCCACAGAATCTCACACAATTTGAACAATAGTTTATCACTTGGAAATAGTTTTTAACATCTCAGGCTGACAGTAGCCCAAAGTGAAAGTCAAGACTTTCTGAGAATTGGATACAAAGGCAGACTAGCATCTCTTGAAACAGTTAGATCAAAATGGCTCCTCCACCCAGATGCCCATGAGGCAGGGCCAAAAAGAATTTACTCAGTAAATACTGTACTTACGGCATTCCTTTGCCAAGGGGAACTTCCTGCAGCAGGCTTACATACATCTGAGACTGAAACACGTTTTGAAAAATTTGAAGATCAAATGAGTCCCACTCAATCACTTCCAACCTGGGAGAAGTCACAGTATAGTTATTAGACAATATTTGTCAGCAAATTGTACAAAAGTGAGTCGTGTTGAGAGGGAAAAAAGTAGGGGAGAGTGGAATAAACAGAGCCATTCTGACACTCAAAATGTTGCACTTGTAATTTAGGATCTTGTGCATCAATGGAAACAATATCTTGGATGCTGTCAAATTATGATGAAACAAACTGGTACTTTGGTTCAACTTACCCCTACTCTGCAGTAGACTGGGCGAGTGCTGGGGGAGTCACCAGTGAGTAGAGATGCCTTTATAAAAATAACTATAATAACGACATGGATCTTTCATTTTACATAGATTACTATAAATTCAATAGGATTCAAATCTGAAAACAAATCCAGTTCAGATTGCAGAGGATGACAGCATTTACTCTGACAGTCTCATGAATAGTATGATGTATTTCATGGAGAGGATGTGCTGTGAATAAGATCTAAGATTCGTGACATTTGGAGCCATGGGACACAAAGAATGCACTGGGAATTTACTGGTTCAATTTGCCCCATGCTGAAAGCTGCTCCCAAGGTGTGCAAATATTATTAACACCTATACATGTGACGTTATGAGCTCAGAGGTTGTAGAAATTTCTATTGCAATAGCACCAATTTGATATTTTCCAGGATATATGGAAGGCTTAACCCACCCAACTCTCCCCTTCTGTGGTAAGCTTGTTTTCAGTCTTATATTAACTGTTGATGTTTATCCTTCTGGATACTGATCACCTTCTGGAGCATACCTGATCACCAACAGGCTATGCAGTGCTGCAGCTCTAGAGCCAGTTGAACAAGACTGGCTGTCATTGGCAAACGCCAGCATATCAATACACTATGACAAATCTTAATCATCTATGAGACGAAACGTGGTGGAGAAGGGAGGGGGTTGTGGGAGGAGTCAAGATTGACTTCTACATCCATTCAGCCTTTTTCTGCAGCAGCCTTGAACTTGCAGAGACAAAACGGCAGACTGGATCGTCTTGTGGAGGAAGAGCGCAGTTCAGGTCCATCCCCGGGCTGAGGCTTTCATCGCTGCTCTGTTTAGATCTTATTCCGGGGTTTATGAAATGTATATCCAACGTGGTTTTGCTCTCCGGTTCATTGAAGGCTGTTGATGAAGAGGAGTGGCCAAAGACGGATTTCATGAAGCACTTCTCGTTCGACGTCGCCTTGAACGCAGTGCAATAACCGCGTAGAGCCTCAAAGTGCGTTTAATCCCTGAAGTTGTCACACATGCGATGATTCACATCTGATTGTTGTTCAACTAACTGAAGAAGGCTGCGTAGGGGCTGACGTTGCGTTGTGCCGAGACCTTGATTTCTGCTCTAGGACTGCACGGCCGATTCTCCCCAAAAACATGTCATCTCAAACGAAAATCAAGAAGGACAAAGAGATTATTGCCGAATATGAGACCCAAGTGAAAGGTTGGTATTTTACAGGCCTGATCATATTGCTATTTGACGTGTCTAGCCACTATTGCGTAACTTTGCCAGAAGCTTGAGATGGCTGTCATTGCATTTTGCAAGGCTGGGGCAGACTGTCTCTGCAGCCTGGATGACAACGATTTTTAATATATTCTTCACAATTCCTCATAATTGCTTTCTGATGAAGCCACGCCATTTTAAATGTCACGGACACTTTTTAGGATCAGGTTTATTCGACATCAAGCGAATGATACCATCACTAAGATGTTATAACTTGGTTTTATTGGCCCCTCTCTGGATCCCACTAAAGATTAATCTGTGATAAGAGAGCTAGAAGTATAGCGAGCCCAGGCCCGTGCGTGTGTCTGAGTTATTGGGGCCCATAAATCATTGCAAAGTGCAGCTGGTATTTCTGTATTTCTGTTGCCTATTGCACATCGACCAAGGGACCTGACAGTTCACCTTGGACAGTCTTGCCAGTAGACTGGAGGTCATGCACCTCAGGTAACCATACGGGGTACATGTCTTTGAAGACACCTGAATACATTTCAAAAGCTATTTTTAAGAAAAAAGGGTTACATTTTAAATTCATTTACAGTGTAATAATCAGTATAAATTTAAAAGAAAACATGCCTGAGTGTAGTGAGTAGTGAGTTCATTTTCCTGACACAGAACAGAGAAAGTGTAATTGCTGGAGGAAGACAGAATGCCTGAGAAGGTCACACAGCAAACAGTTCAGAAAGCCCATACATAATGTATGCTGTGTCAGTATGAATTATGAACCATGAAAGGATTTAACTGTCTGCTTCTAAATATGTGACCAGATGAACCACCCAGAGAGAAGAGAGCCAGGAATGACACTGCAATGGAAGTGGCATTGTGGAATGTAGCCATGGTTTGGTGCCTCCCTTTCTTTTAGACTCATTTCCACCTTACTTCAGTCAGTCAGTTGCCCCAACATGTGTCTCACCTTCTTCTAACTGTGTAAATCCATGAGGTCTGGTTTCACAGACAGAGAATACAATACCAGTGTAAACTAGAATAACTCAATTCCACTTTCACAGACGGACATTAAAATAGTCTAGTTTAAACTTAGTCAATGTAGTTCTTAAAAGAAAGATTAGCGCTCCTTTGGGAGTAAATTAAGTCCTAGACTGGGCTAAAATTTCCACAGAGGCTTTATAATTCATGCTATTCTATAATCTTGGACAGTTACGTCCATATTTGTAAACTAGAAACCAACTGACACCCCCAGAGCACGTGGTGCTGTTCCACTGAGTTGGAGACTGACTTTGTGGATTATAGTCTTGGGGCCGGTTACATGGACTTGGATTAAGCTTGATCATATTCTAAAATGGACCATCTCAAATCATCTTTACTAGGCATGGGTTGCTAATTTCATAACAAATTAAGTTACAGCAACGATCACCGCTTAACCACCAGTGACCAAATCATACAAAACTGGTCTACGGTTATTAGAAGGCGAATAAGAAGCAAGAAAAATTGCTCTTTTGCAAAGACAGTTTAACAATTTAGAAATTCTCAACTTCCAAAATATTGTGCTTATATTTTCTGTTACTGGTTCCCCTGAAACAACAAAACATACAGGATTTGTCTGTGTAGCCCTTGATCATAGCCAACTAATTCAAATGCCTATCCGTGAAAGCTTCTGTAGACTAGGGTTTCAAAATGAGAGCAACACACTGATGTCACTACGGGCACTGGGAGCAGCCAATACTGGTGGTTGGCTGTGGACTGTGGATGAACTTGTGTGCCAAGAAGTCTAAATATTCCACCCAAGTGAAATACCGGCTTAAAATTCTTAATGTAGACGTCACTGCTGTTGTACATTCAGACAGAGAGGAAATGAACAAAGCTTGCATGGAACGAAGGGTATGGCTAGCGTTCTGCAGACAGAGGTGTGGATTACTTTCTCTCTGTCGCTGTCTGTCTGTCTGTCTGTCTCTCTGTCATTGTGTGTTTATACCAGCCTTTTGGCAGTGAGAGAACCATCACAGCTAAGACTCTCGTCTCAGTTTCAGGAAAAGCTTTTAAGCTGACATCTTAAGCTCATTTGCAAGCTGGGCTTAGATCAGTTGGGAGCTATAAGGGCTGACTCTGACACCACTGCTGACTACACAACAGTTCAATCAGGAACAACCCAATACATTTTGTGCGGTATTTTTCAACATTCCACATTTCAGCAAACACTAGGGTCTCACTTTGGGTCATTGATTTTTGATCAATTTAACAATTAGTTCCGTTAGTCACAGCAAAAAGAAGAATTCATAAAAATGTCATTAAAGTTTGTAAATGATCATAATTGTATATTATGGTAGAACAACATTGTCTTACATGTTGATAATGCAATCAATGAGGGAAGCATGTTGGTTAGCTTGACATTTCAAGCAGTCCTGCCGCCAAGCTCTTCCTTTGTGCATTGCATCAGTAACTGTTAATAAGACAAATCTTTCATGCATTCCACATGAAAAATAAAAAAGATGCAACATGTCAGTGAATTTTCATTATCGATGTTGTCTCTCATCTCGAGACGACTAAGGCGTCCTGGTGGGCTTGGTACACGCTGTGTGCTTGCAGCATCATTGGTTTGAGTCTGCCTTACAACCTTTGTCACATGCCATCCCATCTCTTTCTTGTCCGACTCCACTGTACAAGCTGATAATATGTTGCCTGATTCATTGATGAGATGAACATTCATTCATTAACAAGTAACATGATAACATGTAACATGATAACATGTAACATGTGATAGCATCATCATAGGGTAATTATCACCAGCGAAGTTGTATTACTTATCTTGTTAGTTTTTGTTTGTGATCAAAAGCTTGTTCCTAAGCTAGTTATAGCTATATTTTTATTTTACAGGTTATTTTGGTAAATTTTAGTTGTGCCGATATTTTGCATTGTAAAGGGTGTGAGTTGACCAGCAGAGTCACAGGCCATTAGTTCTAAGCACTAACCCCATTCCTAATGAACTGGAAACTAAAGCAGAGCTACATGAGGGATGCCCTTAATCATGCGTCATACTTCTAGCTGTAAGCAACATTATCTTTAATGCCATTAGAGCTGTTGGGAGACGAGCCATTTGAGTCGTATGATTATGCCCAAATTGCTGTCATATGGTAGAATGCAAATCATTTATTTGACGTTTTGCTGTAGCTACAATAAGACTGGGCAATCCAGAAGTTGGGTTGAGTAAATGTTGAACATTAGATGTCCCAAAACATTTTTCTAATAGAAAAGCTTGTGATATTGGGATGCTTGAACATAAACATTTTATTGGAGAAACTAAAGACCGGCATTGCAGCGATTGCAGTGGTGTTGTTTGTAGTGCCTAAGGCAGTGGTTCTCAATCCTGGTCCTCGAGTACCACAGACCTGCTGGCTTTCTATCCTATCACCTTGCATCCAGGATGTAAATCAGTCCCTGGTTAGATAGCCACAGTGAAAACCAGCAGGGCCGCAGTATGCGGTGACCAGGATTGAGAACCACCATTATTTATTATCCTACTGTATCAAAGAAGGACATTACTGAAGTTTCTCCTTCACTGAGGGTGAAGAAGAAGAAGCATTTTACTATAGCCTGTGTTTTTTTTAGATATGCATTCCATGAGGATCACCAGACACACCCCTCCGTGCGTATTCATCATGTTGAAAGAATGCTTTGACTGATACTGTCTTGAAATGTCAGGGTTGCATTGCAACAGTCAAACAATATCTTTGTTGCCCTTGTGCTCAGACATGTATACATAGGCACTTTGTGTAATTTAGATAGACATAAACTGTCCATGGGATTATAAGTGATTATAACTGCCCCTTATATGTGATTTTCTTGTCCTGTGCCGTCACAAATGGTGATGTCTGCCTTGTGAGAAGAATTTGTTTCCAGAGAGAGTTAGCAAGAAATGTGAATTCAAGCAAATCATCTGAAAAGGCATACTATAGTCATTACTGTGCTCAGAAGACAAGTGCTTGCAGGACACAGCCTTGATTTGTGCCAAATTATGTCAACGTGTCAGTCTGGATTAGACCACATGTGACTAGCCACGCAGAGCTAACTGCAGACTCAACCCTGCAGAGTGCCACTGGCCATTGCAGTAGCTGGGTTAGGCTATAGCTGACTCTGACTGAGATATTTGACATTCTGTGCTGCAGCAGTGCAGGAGCTTAACTGTCAAACGTGCAAGGCAACGGTGACTAATAGTTTCTTCCTATTTTATGGCATTATCTGTCAGAGAGCCAGGCATGTTATGTTTGAACTTGGAGGTTGGGCATCATTCATCTTACTGAAGCTAGAGGGTCAGGGTGAGGAGGTCAAGATCTCGTAACAGCTGAGCTCAGGCAGGTGCATGGCTGTAACAAGACATCCTTTATCTGAACATTGCTCTTGTCTAAGGCCTAAACCTTCAGACAGTAATCGCACACCACAAAAGGTTTGGGTCATCCAAATGACCTTTCACTTGAGAAACTGCCTCCCTGTTTGATTCTCATTATTTGTACTAAAATTTAGCTGTGGCATGCTTTACTTTTTGTGTTTACATGTTCAAATGCTTTGGCGTGTCTATATTTACAACATGATCTGAGTTATACCGTTGTGCAACAATATTCCATTGCTCAACCACAACCAGATAGATGACTTAAACAACCAGAGAAGCTCTTCTTTCAGTTTACTCTGCTTCAGTTTTACCCTGAGGTTTCTGGAAGCAATTCATTTTTGCTCAAAATGCTTGTTAAAGTCGGCAGGGCATACCAGGGTTTCAACCAGTCGGGGCTAGGAGAAAAATAAACATTAGTAATGGATAAAGTCTCATTAGTAAAATTTCCACATGCCATGGGGTGTGGAACATTTTATTAATTTTGGCAAAACACTGCACCAAGCAGAGAACATGGTATTGCATGTGCATATGCATTTGCTGTATTTCATTCAGTGGAAATGAACTCTTAACTACTATTGTGGTATTATCATCAGTCTTTGAGGCTTTCTACTTGGTATGTTTTGCAGTTGAACTCCTTGCCAGCTTCCTCATAATTATGCATTACTCGGCAAAGGCTTGAATCATTCATCGAATGAAGTGCAGTATTGCACAGTCCCTTAGTAACCATTTGAATTCTAAAAATAACATGTTCATACGAGAGAGAATGCAAATATGAGTCTATTTGGTATCTCACTGATAATGTTATGTGATTAAATCCCTTTAGATTTCCTGATTTAGATCGATTTTCTGCTTGTATGTTCTTTTACACTGCCACCTAAATTATGAATAGCCTGATGAAATAATATTGTAGTTGCATAAAGAAATCGTGTTGTTCAGTGGGCTATTTTTGCACAAGGGTGCATCAGAGAGTAATTTCTTTCCATTTTCAGCTTGATTGCTGCCCCTTTTCATCAGCACAGGCTATTGATTGAGTATTGAGAAGCAGAGAAAGTTGCCGTTGTCTTGGCCATTATGCTAAACAGACAGACTGTTGGGACTGTCAGAACATGGAACTGGCCTGCTCCCATGGAGATGCCTCCAGAAGCGTGTATCTAGGCAACTGGGCAACTATGGAGACCAGGAGGGGTACATTTCCAAACAGCAAGGGGCAACACGTGTAAAGTCTTCCTCTCTCTTTCTCTTTCACTTTCTCCTTCTCTCTTTCTCACTTTCTTACACACGCATGCACACACACACACACACACACACACACACACACACACATAACTAAACAACTATGGAACTGGGAGGGAGGTGGAGCTGGGGGAGAAGCGCAGTGAATGAGGGAGAGAGGGTCTGGGGGAGGGCAGAAAGAAGGAGGTGATT
>OOFE01036066.1:0-12129 GCA_900323365.1 Monocentris japonica | reverse complement strand
GTGAGATTTTGAAATTTTTTTGAAATCTCACATTTATTTTTTAAATCCACACTAGGCAAGAAACTCAAAACCTAACAGCTGTGTGCAGTTTACTGACATCACATTGCAGGATTTCTGGGTATTGAAGTTAACAGTCACCTCTTACTGCCATTTGGAGGTACCAACATGCAAAGTCGCCTGGTGGAGCTTTAAGTATGTAAGTGTCAGAAACAGTGTGTGCCTGTGTTGATTCATCCCAGCAAACATTTGGACGATTAAATATTGAGACGACGGCCTGCACTAACGTTGAAAGCCTGTGTACATATCACGCCAGACAACATCCGTAGTCGTCCATGGATGCTACCTTCATCGTTCTGTGAAACTTTCCAAAGTTTGTTTGCATCCTTTTAGCATTGAATAAGAAAGCTCATAAGTAACAAATTTCTCTCTAAACATTCACACCAATAATTTTACTTCTACTTCACTAAAACATACAAGTAACAGCACTTCTACTTGAGTGGGATATTTTGGTACTTTCTCCACCCCCTGCTATCTACCCCCTTGCACAAACAGCCACTCACCTGCACATCTGACACCATGATAGACTGTATGCACCCACACACCATGATGATGATCCTGATGCACAATATGCCTAGCTAGGCTGAAACAAAGTACGCTAAGGACTTGCAACTGGGCTGATTGCCTACAGTGGCTAAAAAGTCTCACTGTATTTGTGAGTCACAGTGAATTACAGCCATGACGCCCTTTTATTGCGGGGGTGAATGCACAAAGCCTTAAATCTACTTGAGAACCTGAGTAGCAATGATAAATGCTAAATAAATTTAGGAGCTGCAGTGGCTAGTATTCGTGTTAAATTAGAATGGGAATAAAACTTTAGAATATACAGTAGATTACACAAAAAAGGTGTGATTTTCCAAAACCCTGTCTGCCAAGCATTGGTATAAACATGTGGTCACTGGAAAAGCAATACCATAAATGCTATGTATGTCTTTGGTAGCTTTTATATACATATAAACTACTAAGTTATGTGTATGCAAGTATATTTAATATTGTAAAACTGTAAAAAGTATATTTTCAGGAATAAAGGATACTTATTGCTGCGTAAGAAAATGAAATATCCCCTATTTGAAAAAACAAAATCTGCTGGCATAGAAATACAACTCACTGTGGAATATTATTGAAGTTATTAGAAAACCTAAGACATTTCCTAGGAGAATATTGGCATTTCAGACATTTGTACAGTGCAATCGGACACATTTTTGAAATGTTGAGCAATGTGTTTCAGCTAAGATTGAATTTTTACATTTATAAAGCAATTTAAGAAGGAAACTCCTCAAATAAAGAATAGAATTGAGCATGAAAACCTATGGTGTGAATGCTGCCTAAAGGTCTCACTAAACTGATGTAAAAACCAGCTTTCCCAGCCTCTCCTTTCTCATCAATAAAACATCTGGATCACTGCGTGACAAGTGACATGCACAGTTTTAAAAGAAACCTAAGGCATTTACGTGCCCTAATAAATTAAAAGATTGAGCAGAAATCGAGGTGTGTTAATCATGTTATGTTTACTCTGATTAAGACCTTACTCTGATGAAGATAAGCAGATAGTTTACATGGTGATTCTATAGTCAAATAATTAGTGTGCATGTAAACATACTCAAAGACAGAGCAGGAAAGATAAATGGAGTAAGAGACAGACAGACATAGAGAAGCATCTCCCCTTCAGCAATGGTTTCAATTCATCAACAATCCAGTGTACCGCTGTCTGTGTGGTAATTATATCTTGCCTAGGGGCCAATATGAGAGACATGGGCTAATGTGTTGTGAAGGCACAGAGGAAAGTCTTCTACAGCAGTTAAACACCGGGGCTTTGCTTTGGAACATGGTTTCATTCATCTGCTCTGATGAGACACAATAACGCTACAATAGGGTGCACCTACTTGGAACAATCAGACCTTTTACTCAGCAGCTTTGAGTTAGCAATGTGAATCAGGCTGATAAGCGGCTTCCTCCAGGACGCAATATTAAGCGATCATTTTGAATCATAGGTGATCTCACAGTCAGCTCCCAGTCAAATGAAAATGAGGAGATCACAATAAACTAGACAAGCAAATTTTATGGCACTATTTCGTCAGTATATACACTTGACTCACCATTCTAGATATTAGTCATTACGCAACTAAGACCTGTTGAAAGCTGGTGATTTTCAAATTGCTCATTTTGTTCTACATCAGAGCTCAGTGTTTCCTGTGGGTAGCAATGGTAATACCAGTTCTGGGATCCAGGTTTGCCTTGTTAGGCTCGGTTGTATGGTGGCTGCTGTTGCAGTTTTGGGAGGATGTTATCGATCGCTCCTTGCCTCACTTGGCTGTTGTACGACGCCTAAAGGGCGATGTAACAGCCTTGACGCCAAAATAAAATCTGTATTTACATTTATTCTCAATAAAATGTCTCATAATCAATACGTGAGTTGGTCATAACTGGTATTATGATGCATCCACTAACTAATATCACAACATATGAATTACAGTAACTACTACTAGTTATTACAGGGCCAGATGATACATTTATGCATATATTTTCAGATATCTCCTGAATGTCCAGAACCCCCCCATTTTTCATGGTAATGGCTTAGTGGTCAATGACCAAGGACTTTTGATCACACTCAGTGCTTAGTGCCTAATTGTATGACATTTATATTAATGCGCCCAATGGGAAGAGTTAATTATCACAGTGCTTGCTCATAAGTCGTTAAACATGACTTAAGCTTTATCACTACCTGTATGGTCCATTTAAGAAGCTATCTTCCTCATGGACTTAATGAAATGGTAAATGTAATATGCCTGGCTGGGAGGTTTGTGTGTTCACAGCACATATGCCAGTGTATTTCAAGCAGGCAGGGCACTTGTAGGGATAAAACTGAAAGCCTCAATTTGGTCAAGGACATACTGTGAATTAGGGACTCATACTTTCTCATGCCACAATATAAAATGAACGAAAAGCAGTGGATCAGAACGCATATGTGCTGAAATGAAAAAGTTAAAGTTTTCAAGGTACCCCATCATCAGGGGAAAAGGGTATGGGGCAACTTAGCACATGTCACATTATTGGTTAGCTGTAGAGTGGACACCTTGGTTCTCAGTTTTTTTCTTCCATTTGTAAATGCGACCTTCCCCTTGCATCTATAGCACAGTTTGTGCTATTTTGACATAAATTGGCATCACTTAATCCTCCCAGCTCATCCTACAGTGCAATGTACACCCCAGCACCATCACAGCATCTGGTGCAGTCCTTTTGTTATGAGCTTGCCATATTGAGTACTGTACATGAACATTTTCACAACTTTCAATCTTCAAATCACTATCTGATTTGCATTGAGGAAATGAGGTGTTTGGCCACATCAATCAATCATAAACACTGAGAAGTCTATAAAGTGTGACACCAAAAACACGGCAACTAGACCGCTGGCTTCTTCAGCTTGCTCACTCAAGCTAACCACAAAACGTTCAATACCATTAAAAGCTGTTCCCTCAAAGTTGAAAACTCTGTACATGTCTTACCTGGTGTGTCCCCGTATGGCTTTGGTGGTTTGACAGTCTCCCCGAAGTTGATAGTGGCCCTGGTGGTGCCTAGCCTCTTGGGCTGTGGCGTGGTCACCACAGCGAACGTCCTTTGGGGGACCTTGGTGGTAGTGCTAGTGGTTGTGGCCACTGTGGTAGTCAAGGCCTTGGTGGACAACGTAACATTGGGCAGCGGTTTACCATCCTCATCTATGCTGTCCTCTGTCCCTGTGGGTCCCCAGTCGATAAATCCAGCCACGGTGGTAGTCCGGCCCTCCTGAGACTTGTCGTAACTGTCCCATTTAAGCTGCCTCCTCACCCTCAGTAACAACCTCACTGTGTCCCCTCTACTCCTGCTGGATAGAGCCGCCGGAGCCTTCGCTAGAGCTGACAAATCCCCTGTTTCCGTCTGAAAGTATCTCAACCGGCACTCCTTACATGCTGCCTGTCCTTTATGTGCTGGTTTCCTATGCTTTTGACCCTTGACCTTCGACCCTAGCCCTGCCCTGCTGTCTTGGGGCAGAGGGACGGGGTTTAGGAGCCGGCGAGCCAAGGGGCTCACAGTCCTCCAGTGAAGCATGTTGGGAGTGTCCCAGAGGGGCTGCCAGCGGGGCTGCGAGCGAGGCACCAATTTAGGCGTGAGTTTGAGCCCCAGACCCTGACTTAGGGGGCTGCAGACGGAGAAGTCCAGGGTGAGGTGGGTCATGGCCAAGATGATCCACACCCGGTGCCCCACAGAGTAGCCTGGCCTCAGAGCAGATGCTGGACTGGAGAGAAGGGAAGGGCAGAGGGGAAAAAACATTTTAGATTCAGATACAGTCTACTGCATATTCACAACCACACAAATCAGGTTTCCTCCATACCCTACCTTCACGTTAATGGCCTATTGTGCAGATTCACATCTGTATTCAAACTCAACTTCGGCAAAGTTTGGCTCCACAACTTCTTAAATGTCCAGTCAATTGAGCTTCAATAATAATTAGCTTCGCAGAGAGCCTTTTGAATTATAAAGGTCAGACTCAAAGTAAATGTTGTAAAACATTTGAAAGATTATGGATTTGCCCTCTATTGCTCTCTGCTGTCAAAAGCGTTGAGGACTTGATGTTACAGATTCAGATCAATCCAGGGATGATTACACTGAGACACAAGGTCAGGCCTGGTTTAGCTGATCATCATATTCTCTGCATTATCTCACCCAGACACAAAGTCATCTTGATTCCCAAAGGGCAATTTGAATTTGTGGCGTGATGATCAGGGAGGTGACACGTAATGCCAGCAGTAGACAAGGCATGACGCACATATATCACAAAAATCTGCATCCATATGACTATTACATGAATTCAGTGATGACCAAAATGAGTTTCCCCACTTATAACCTTGATCCTGTCCGTCAACAAGATGCCAAGGTGATAAGCTGTCCAGGCAAGGACCCAGTGGCGGATTGATTTTCGACAACCTTCAGTGGCCCTTGGGACAAAGCTACACATTGATTCCTGAGTGAGAAACCTCATCGTGGGCTATCGCTCATCTCAACTGTCCTTGGCCAATTTAAGCCCACACTGAGGGCTCATTTTGGAGGCATCAGAGAAGTGTTGGAAGATGAAGTGGTGTGAATGGACTCACTAACCCTCACAGGCAGCCAGAACACTTTGACAACTGTTGATCATATTGGCACCGAGTTATGTGTTTACAAGTCTCCTAACTTTAGCGATATTTGAATAAGACTGGGGATGCCTAGTATAACTGCTTTGGTCATTAGTGATTCTAGTACTATGTACATCTACACTACCATATTCATCAAATGTAAAGCAAAAATTGCTCAGCATTTTTTTTTTTTTGCAAAGATAGAGGTTTTTTGAGAGGCTTTTTTGCTTGATGAAAGATGGTTGGCAAGATTATGGTCGTGATTTTATCTGCTGTGAAAAATTGTTTTTTAACATTGTACACGGTCATATTTTTTTATCATGACATCGGTTTCCCAGAATCGTCTTTGTTGGTGTTGTGAATTCTGTAAAATATTATTTGACATAAGCGTATAAGACATATTAGACATATTGCAACGTGTTGAATTGTGCTTTCGTGCATCAATGGCACATCATCATGACCAAATCCAAGTTCAGAAGTAATTCTCAACTCTGAGAGGAGAGAGAGGTCTCTATGTAATAGTATTTAAATAAGAATAGGTCTTTTCATTCAAGCAGTTATGGCAGTTATATTCAGTCAACCTTTTTGTGAAACATTTTTCCACTGGCTCAGGAGAGAATAAGTGATGCTAAAGTATACTTTATTCAACTTACCCCTCATTTGATATTAGTTGTGAGGGACCAACAAACCACTGAATAATAAATGATCATTTAGAATGCCATTTTAATTGAGCCATAAAAGATGATTGATGCGGTCATGGCAGAGCACTGGACAAGGTCAGAGTATTGACAGCTCAAAATATGGGTAATAATTTGTCCTACGAGTGCTTTGGTCCTGGCCTCAGACTGAGATGTTGCCACTTCTCCAAACCGCACTCTTGAAGTGACTCAATTTTCACTCTTGAGACCAAATTATTGCAATCTCTGATAAGGAAAGCGGTTGTTACCTGTCATGAATAATATGGTTTGGAGCAGGGAGATAGCAGGACGACACCTTGCCCCTTGAAAAAAGTGTCATGGAATGTTTAATGGCCAGATTTCTTAAGCACCCTGGGTTCAGATGTGGCCACAGCAGTAAAGGAGATTTTCATAGGGGCCTGAAAGAACAGCCCGAGGGCAAACAGCAACATAGAGGACACTAGTTATCTAACCAGAGAGAAAGCCCATGGTAATGCAGGATTCCCATGGGTTATTGCAATGACCTTGGGATAGTTTGGTGTGTATGAAGTCTATTCCAAAGTTTCTAAAAGAGAGCTGAGGCTGTATCCTGTGGTGTCATCAAGTGACGTGGAGCTGCTTCACTGATAGTGAGTAGCAGACCAACTTCATGGACGCTGGCGATACAGGGGGGCTGATTTTCCAGGGAGGGGTGCATTTTCTCATTTAGAATTATTGGAACAAATCATCACTCATTCTCAACAGAGCACATCACATCAGCATCTCTTGAGGACGTTGCATTGAAGAGCTTTAGCTCTGTGGTATTCAGGTAGGAGAGGGTGCTGCTAACTGTGAAGTTCATAGGCATAGTTTAGAAGAGGAGCTGTTGCTATGCAGGCTAAATGTCATTCTGTTTAGGCCTAACCTATCGCACTGATCTTTACCTGTTAACCTAATCTGAATAAGATGTTTTTATCTGTTAACCTATTATGAATAAGATGTTTTTACCTGTTAACTTATTTTTTATCTGTTAAACGCTACATCCTCTAGCCTATGTTATGTATGTAGCCTATGTTATTTCATTTTATTGACGATTGATATGCAATGGTCAGTGCCTAATTTCATCAAATGAAAAACGCAATTGCTGCTCTTGTTCCGGTAATTGGTTTATGATAGGCCAATACTAGGCAGCATGACTGAGTAAATTGGGTAATACAGCAATATATATTGGTGCTCGTATTGGCCAATCTCCATAATAACTACTGGGTATTCATATCGATTCTGCGAAAAATTGGTTGTGCTGCACCTCTAGTACTTTTATACACCTAATTACATAATAATGATCTTGTTAGTTACAGTGTAAGCGGTTGTGAGCTAACATTAAGCATGATTACAAATGCCCGTGCTTTGGAAACACGGTGTCATAATTTTCAAGATAGTGGCTGTAATGTGTTCTGACATTCCAAATAACGAAAATATAATTTGAAAGTATACTGCACAGATGGTAGATAAAATGGCTTGAATATACCAGATTTGTCTTCTGGTGTGTCTTATGAAGACGTGCTCCATCATACCATTATTACTAACTTTGGTATAAAGTCAGAATACTGTATGGAGGGAAAGCCCTTCAGTGGAGACTGTGACGTCTCCTGATACTGAGCTCTTACTGCAATTCAGGGTTGGCATTAACCCCCCAGCTATCCAGTGCCATTTCTATTTACTATAAAGCATTGTGATTGTACACTCCAGGCCTGTGGGCATGATTCTCACATTTTTCTATGCAGTCAAAGTGATCTTTACAAAGAAACAGATGGAAAAAATGCATTTAGCTGAAAAATTGCGCACGTTTATTGGAGGGCTGGGAAAAGCAGATGTTGATTGTAAACTACTTTGTATGCTTTATTCGTGCGGTTTTCAGAGATCCAACAGGCTGCTTTCTAGGCCCTGGATCTCAGTATGCCAAGCCCATTCTGAAGCTGAAGACATACAGGGAATAAAATTGCTTTGTGAAGTTATGGAGCAGCCCATTAATTAGTGTGTCTGTTGGCCTGGAGGACTTGGGTTTGAAGGTCAGCTAAAGACTTTCCTGAATGGTCATTTTAACTGGCGCTTGACAGACAACAGATGAAAGAGGCTGTGTATGCATACACTCCCTAAGTTTCTACAATCACACACGCACACACACACAAAGATTCTTTGCATATAGTGTGTTTACTGCTATCCATCTTTGTTCCTTGTACCTATTGATCCAGCCACCATGATGCCTGCCAAGTTCAACGATAACGGATACCCAAAGCTGAGATATTTTGGGAGTGTGTGTCTGTGTATGTGTGTGGTGTGTATGCGTGCATGCACACCTGTGTTTGCGACCCCAACCTCTACTGTCTTTTATTAAAAACAGAAGCAAAGAGTAATTTTATCACAATGCCACTGAGAGTACAGTAAAAGTTAGCAGAGATATTTTCGAGCAATATATGTGGGGTATGCTTCGGGATAAAGACCAGCCCAAATTGTGCTGGAGTGTTCACCAAGCTTGATTTCCCCCCCTCCAGTGCCAGTTTAAGCTGTACTATATTCAGTAAATCTACTTCCAACTTATTTTTGCAGCTTGCTACAAATGCCAGTGTCAGGGGGGTTAGGATTAGGCTTTGACAGGCACGCTAAAATAAGCATATGATCTTCATGATTGAGAACGAGTCTGCAGCACATTATTATGGTTTCCTGTTCCTTCAAAATATCATTGGCATATGACTCAGGCTTTGATTTATACAGCTAAATTGCATTTTAGAGTAAGTCATAAATAAATAATGTTCTGCAACTATGTTTAAAACATGCCCAAGGCCAGAAAGGCTGTCCAAAAAAGTACATGCTTCCTCATGAAATAAATCTTGGAAATCTGGTAGCACTTGAAGACTTTGCCAGCAAAATTAGAGCAGCCACGGTGCCTGGCCAATGCTGAAACCTAAGTGGACTTTTTTTGATTCTCTGTCACTGTCTTTGCAAAATCCAGACAGCAAACATTGCAATGCAAACAGGGAAAACATTAGAATGAGTAATCCATCGTGCACAGTACTTAATACCATTTACCTGCACTTGAAACTGGAAACCTGAAATAACCAACATAATGCCATCAAAAGACCAAAATGAATGCTGATTAGCCTTTGAAGTCTGTGAAAAAGATTTGCAGCATAATCCTGAATCAAACGTTTGAGCGTGGGGCGAGAGCGGCTAATGAAAAAGGCCATTCATAGAGGCTGTCACGCCTTGAAGATGCGGGTTGCTTTGCATCAGAGGAGGCTGCCTATATCCCATGTGTCAGATTGTTGACATGTGAAGTGCTCTACTGTGGTTAGCCTTATTGTGTCTTGTCTGGGTTTCTAGCCTATTCTCTCACTCCGATCTATGAATTCAGCCAGAGAGCAAAAGAGGTTGAGAGTGCTTGCGCACAACAGCACGATGACTAAGACACTT
The DNA here is from genome assembly GCA_900323365.1 of Monocentris japonica. Classification (NCBI taxonomy): domain Eukaryota; kingdom Metazoa; phylum Chordata; class Actinopteri; order Trachichthyiformes; family Monocentridae; genus Monocentris; species Monocentris japonica. The sequence goes on along the minus strand of OOFE01036066.1, from coordinate 2,798 downwards.
GTGACAAACTAATGACATTTCCCTCGCCCTGTTTTACATGTAGAACAGCACCGATGCTTTTGACAACATTTCAGTGCCACCTCAAGGGTTTTGTTACAGAGGTTTGATTGTAAAAGAGAGTGTCAAAAGTCAATATTGTGTGTAATTGGGGGGTGACTGGGTGCTCCGATCAGTAATTTTGGTAATGACAAGGGTATGAGTTAAATTACTGCCATAGATACCCAGCTTTATGGTGCAAAATCAGGCTTCCTAACAGAATCCAGCTTACTCATATAGAATTCCCATAATTATCCAAGCCCTATTCATATCTTGTCTTACTCATAGTTTAGAGTCAGTTCTCTGCATATCACTTTGGTCTAATTACTCATAACCCTGAACCAATAGTATTATCCATGTATCTGCTCCACCGTATGACTCATCGTGTATATGTATCAAGTCACAGCAGCAACAAGACTGAGTTAACCATTCTTGGTGCAAAGTCGGCTGTTTTCCCTATAACCTTTTACGTACGCAAATCCTTAAGCAGTCAGACATGCATCCAGTTGAACACACACACACACACAAACATGTATTTATGTACGCACATAAACTGCGCTGGGACATGTTGTTTGCTTTGTAAATATAACGCGGGTTACTGTGCCTGGTGACCTTTGACAGGCGCAGTTTGAAAAATCCCAAAGATCAAGATCAAATTATTAGTGTGCATGTAAATGTACTCAATGACTCAACTATTACTTGGTCAGGTGATGAGATGGATTTCAGAGCTCACTTTCTGGACAATTCTCTGTTTTGGAACAAAACAAGACACTCCCAATCCTACCTGCCCCACCTACTGCCATTTTCCACTGCTCAGCGATGGAGGACAGTGCTAAGAGTGAGCGACTGGCATAGCAACGCATTTCAGCTACAAAGGCTATAAAGCCTTGTTCTCAAGCCAAAAAAGCAAATGACACACCAGTATTATTATTCCACTATTTTGCAGGTGACATATTACCTCTTCACTAGACGTTTTTGTTGGGTCTCTGCTGTAATTAGCTAAAAAAAATGTTTTTGTCAATTACAGCAGGAGAAGATAAGTTCTATGGATGTTGTTGCAATTCCCACTGTTTGCCAATAGGGGGCGATAAAGATCATAGATTACTTAATACCCCTTTAAGAAAATGTACTCGTTACAGTTCAGGTATCCTATGATTTCAGTCTTGGCCAACAGTATTAATCCCAATTTACTTCCAAAATCAGTCACTTATTTTGATCAATGGTGTGCTCAGCCATTAATGTAAATAATCAGTCTGCTCACTAATTTAGACCACTTCAATAGAGTTGTCATGTCATCTTATTGGTTAGTTATTGTCATGTTTTCAGCTATCTTTACTATTTAGATTTGACACAGTCTCAAGGGGATTCAATAGAAGTGAAAGATTTTTTAATATTGTGAGTTTTTTGTATTTCTCAGCGTTTTTTGAGTTGTAAGCAATCTCATTTACTTACAAATAAAAACATGAAGGGGTGAGTACCATTTTCTGCTGCTTTCTCATTTTATCTTTAATAACATGAATTCAAAGACTTTGGCATTTCTAGGCATTGTTGTGTACAGGTCAACAGAGACATTTGAGTACCAATAAAAACATAGACCAAATCAACCCCTTATAGCCGCCTGAATTGTCAACCTCAAATGGTCAACATCCGCATGAAAAAATGAAGCTGTGTAAATTAACATTGTGTTTTAGTGAAGCTCTCTGCATGTGGAGGGGTGTGATTGCAGATTGGTTGTCATGTTGCTGTATGATGAACATACAGACAGGTGACAAATTAAAGAAAAAACCTGAATGAGTGGAGAAACATAACGAATGCAGATGCTTCCATACAGGTGTACTGCATGATACAATTAAGCAGCATGTATACAAATGCTGAGAAGGCCCAGTTGACCTCGATTTTGGATCAAGATGGCAAGAGGAAAAGATCTAAATGACTTTGAAAGAGGGTTCATTATTGGGGCCCGCATGGCAGGAGCTTCAGTCACAAAGACTCAACTGACTGAACTGTGTTTCAATAGGAACAGTGACTAAAGTGACATCTGTATTTAGACTATGGGAAAGACATCAGTAAATAAGGTTGGAAATTGTGGTCGAAAGCGCACAGTCGATGACCATGATGCTCGTGCTTTAGTGCGATATGTAAGGAAAATAGAAGAGCAACTCTTCCTCAGGTGACTGAGAATGTCAATGCAGGACGTGATCAGACTGTCAGCAAGAACAGTCTGTCGACAACTTCATAGAGAGGGATATTATAGTAGGGTTGCAGTCCATAAACCCCTCATTACGAAGACGAATGCACATTTGAGAGTTCAGTGGTGCAAAAACCATCGGCACTGGTCTACAGAGATGTGGGAAAAAGTGATTTGGTCAGATGAGTCATCCTTCACCATATCCTCCACAAGTGGGCGAGTGCATGTGTGGTGTACACCAAGAGAACGGTACACGCCTGAATGTTTGACCCCTACAGTGAGGGGGTCCGGTGGCTCTGTTATGCTGGGGGAGCGGGACATTTTCCTAGTATGGTTTGGGTCCACTTGTCCCCTTAGAGGGAAGGGTCACTGCAAATTAATACAAAGTTATTCTGAGTGATAACACTATTTACAATAGGTATCAAATATAAAATATAAATCAAGCATCTGAAAATGCGAAAATATATAAATATGTGCAATTGCAAGTGTATGTCTATGTGTGTGTGTATGTGAGTGTAAAAGAGGGGCAGTGTGTGGTGCTTGGTGGGGGCCCTGGTGAGGTCAGAGTTCACAG
>OOFE01036065.1:0-10396 GCA_900323365.1 Monocentris japonica | reverse complement strand
TAGGCGTCGCTAGGCGGTCGAAGAGGCACACCAGCCGGTCACTAGGGTGTCCTAGGTGGTTGCTAGGGTGTCCTAGGCCGTTGCTAGGGTGTCCTGGGCCATTGTTAGGGTGTTGCTAGGGTGTCCTAGGCCGTTGCTAGGGTGTCCTATGCCGTTGCTAGGGTGTTGCTAGGGTGTCCTGGGCCGTTGCTAGGGTGTTGCTAGGGTGTTCTAGGTGGTTGCTAGGGTGTCCTAGGCTGTTGCTAGGGTGTTTCTAGCTGGTTGCTAGGGTGTCCTAGGCTGTTGCTAGGGTGTTTCTAGCTGGTTGCTAGGGTGTCCTAGGCCTTTGCTAGGGTGTTTCTAGCTGGTTGCTGGGGTGTCCTAGGCCGTTGCTAGGGTGTTCTAGGTGGTTCCTATGTTGTTTATAAGTTGTTGCTAGGGTCTAATATGTCATTGGTAAGGTTTACTAGCTGACTCTGAAATGGCTGCCTGGCTCCAAAATGGCAGCCTGGTTGCAAAATGGTGGTATCTGTACTAGTACTAGTAGTCATAGTAGAAAGTTGAATGGAGTTGAATGCAGTTGAATGGAGTTGCATTGCAAATACATTGATGTCTATGTGATTGCTAAGGTGTACTATCTGGATCAAAAATGGCCGCCTAGCTCCAAAATGGTGGCATTTGTAGTAGTACTAGTAGTCGTAGTAGAAAGTTGAATGGAGTTGAATGGAGTTGTATTACAAATACATTGATGTCTATGGGAGTACAAAATATATTGAAGTCTATGGAGAGTACAAAGTACTTCATAATTCCTAAAGTACTACAAGTATCTCTTAGAAAGGACATAGCACACCTCCCCAAATAATTCTGGACAGTTTGACATATGACGTGCATGTAGCTCGAAAACTGCGGGATGAGATCCACTTCAACCGCGTTTTTAAAAATGGCGAAAATCTGCCATAACTCATTAATTATGCAAATTTATGCAACCGTTTCCAATTTCCATACCGAGTCGCAAAATTCCGCACATGTCGATACCTGAACCACATGTGTGGCACACACAGTTTAGACGCTACAGGCGAGCAAAAAAAACCATTGGATTCCAAAAGCGCAAAAGTGCACGGAAAAGCGCACGGAAGAATAATACTAACCCAGTGAGATTAAAAGAGCAGCATGCAGGATTCTTGCTTTCCTCTCTCAACCAAATGCATTGATCACATATTCTGCTTATATTCGCCATTACTTCAGTTGACTGGGGGATGCTTACAGTAACCAACATTTACCACCTGCATCTCTCACTGTTTCAGTTTCTCTTACAGTCTCTGTATGTGAGAAGCTAATTAGTTGATAAAGCATGTAAAGCACTACATTTTTGTGCTAGGCCATAGGCTCTGCACCCCTAACAACACCCCTGGGTATAACATGTTGAGGTTTAACATTTTGAAATGCACTTGCCTGAAGGTGTGGCTTCTCCAGTGGGCTGTCTGACAGGGGGAGATTCTTGGCTCTATTTTCGTGAATCAAGGCAAAGCACACGTCCAAAGTCTGGGGCGTGACCAGAGGCGTAACTGCGTGTCGTGGTCAAAGAGGTTGGATTTAGAAGAATACATTATCAGTAGGTGTGGTGAGGGCTGACTTCAATTCTGGCCAATCAAATCAGCTCATTTCATCCCCTTTAAAAGCAGTGCAGCTCACATGGTGCATTGACAATTTTGTGATGTTGCGCCAACCGGTACCGCTTCACCCAAGAAGAAGGTGATATTCTTGTCCAGGACGTGCAGAGTCAACACGGTCGCATTCATGGCACCTCAAATAGTTGGTAATAGTTTAGGGGGCATAGAGATCGGCTTGTCAGGTGATGCATTGGAAATATGTGAATTATTTAAATGTCAAATTAGATTATTTGCCAATTATAAGTACACAACACGAAAAGATGAGCAGCGCACTGCACAGCACTCCTTCTACAGACAAAGCAATATAAGAGATCCGCTGGCTGTATATGCGCTCCCTGTATTGCCTTCTGCGTCTCACAGTCACATATTCCATATCTCCTATAGGCTGTAAACCAACAAAGAAGAAACCATTTCAATATGATCAGAGGCAGAAAATAAGAATTATTTGACAGGCTGGTTTACCAGTACAGTACAGAAGTGTTTCTTTTCCCTTTCTTATATTGACATTGAGATATTGCAACCCCTGTCACCATGTTTCCTGTGCATAATGATGTGGCTTGACTGCCTATGATACACACATTAATTCAGTTACCACAGGTGTCTTAAATAGTTAGTTGTGCTTATCATATTGAAAATATTGCATTCAGGCATAACTTCACCCCAAAACTGACACCAAAATTCCACTGTGCTAACTGGTTTTTGGTGACACACCCCCTGTTGTGCCACCATGCCCCTCCTGGTGCAGGTCTATCCAAATGACCACACTGATGACGGCATGGAAAAGTTGTCATTGCGCCTCATGAAATTGTCAATGCAGCAGTGAACAATGACTGATAAGTGTAATAATTTCTATTAATGAGTGTAGTGCTTAAAATGGTAAAAAAAAAAAAAAATTGGAAACTTGATACTAGGTGCTGATAATCTTCAAAATGTAGGACTCCAACTACTTACTACCTACTAAAACCTACATATTGGAAGGTTTCTTTAATCTCTACCACCATGGACCAAATCAATATTGGTCAAAGACAAAAGCCAAGCTTTGTCAATCTTGATGTGAAAAATGTTAGAATGTCAAAGTCAGGATAATAAGGATGACAAAGTAAATGATAAAATATATATCATTTACTATATCATGCATGTTACTGTTATTATGATCCTACAATTATTCTTTAATACCTGACCAAGTATATTACCAGTTGTGACATTTGTTAAACTTGAGATGCTTAGTTTTCATGATATTTTCAAAAAAATGTTTCATGCTCCATTGATGCAATATGTAAATTGCCACTTGTTTCAGTCATGTTTAAATGAAGTATAAATAATTTAAAATTACAGAAGTGTTTGTGTAAAATCTTCTGAACATAAAAAAAAATGTTGTGCATGTTTGTATGCACAACATTATGCCAAATATTAAATTACAATAACAATACAATCTAAAAGTTTTGATCCTTTTCCTAATGCTATCTTATTTCTCCGTCATTGATTTGACGTGTTCTGTGTAGCATTTCCCACCAACTCAGTGCATTAGCTAGCTAAACTAAAAATAAGAAAAAACCCGGTGCATTAACCAAACACCAGAATGGCCCAGCAATCACTAAGGATACCTTATCTTGTTTACGATATTGGTTAATTTATTTTTTGTTCACTCTTTACAGTGGATATAAAAAGTCTACACACCCTTATTGAAATTGCAGGTTTTTGTGATGTAAAGCCTGGAATCAAGATAAATCATGTCAGACCTTTTTCCACCTTTAATGTGACCTTGCAACCAACAAAATTCACGTGAAAAACAAATAGATAATTTAATAAAAAAGAATTGAAAATAAAAAACCTACAATTCCCTGGTTGCATAAGTGTGTACACCCCTCAACTAATACTTTGTGGAAACACCTTTTGCTTTTATTACAGCAGTAAGTCTTTTTGAATAAGTCTCTATCAACTTCGCACACCCGGACTTTCAATTTTATCCCACTCTTCCTTGAAAAAAAGTTCCATCAAATTGCGAGGGGATCTCCTGTGCACAGCCCTCTTTAGGTCAATCCACAGGTTTTCAATGGGATTGAGGTCTGGGCTCTGACTGGGCCATTCCAAGACTTTGATCTTCCTTTTCTGAAGCCATTCCTTGGTTGACTTGGACGTGTGCTTTGGATCGTTTGGTTTGGATGTTCTTTTTGTGAGAAATGGCTTTCGTCTTGCCACCCTACCCCATAGCCCAGACATGTACAATATACGGGAGATTGTTGTCACATGCAGGGAGTGACCAGTTCCTGCCAGAAATTCCTGCAGCTCCTTTAATGTTGCCGTAGGCCTCTTGGTAGCCTCCCTGATAAGTTTTCTCCTTGTCCTGTCCTCCACTTTGGAGGGCCGTCCTCATCTTGGCAATGTCCCTGTGGTGCCACATTTTCTCCACTTATTATTCACGGTGTTCCATGGTACATCTAATTCTTTTATACCCCTCTCCTGATCGGTACCTTTCAACAATAAGATCCCGTAGATGTTTTGTAAGCTCCTTGCAGACCATGGCTATCCCAGTAGGATACAACCAAGAAAACTTCAAGGAAATCCTACAGGAACAGCTGATCTTCACTTGGGGTTAATCAGAATCACTTTCATTGATGGCAGGTGTATGGTTTTTTGATCGGTTAACTCTGAACACAGCTACAGCCCCCATTATAAAGGGTGTGCATACTTATGCAACCAGGGTATTGTAGGTTTTTTGTTTTCAATTCTTTTTCCTCAAATTATCCATTTGTTTTTCACTTGAATTTTGTTGGTTGCAAGGTCACATTAAAGGTGGAAAAAGGTCTGACATGATTTATTTTGATTCCAGGCTTTACATCACAAAAACCTGCAATTTCAATAAGGGTGTGTAGACTTTTTATATCCACTGTAGGTCTAAAAATCTGCTGTGGTAGTCGTGTAGTGCAAAATGTAGTGGGAATTGCATATACAATAGCCTCTGCAGGTACAATAGATTAATTTGCATTACTACTATTACTCTGACTCTTGCTGTTGGAGTTGCTGGGACTAAGGCTGTAAGTGAGTAGGGAGAGAGGGGTAAACAAATAAAGTGTTAGTGTTTGTTCTCTGTTAAATTCTTTCAGGACTCTTCTACCTGTTACTCTGTTTCCATGTGCTTTTGTTCCGATCATATTCTGTAAACACCTTATTTGTCATAATTTGATTGATAATTGATAACTGATTGCATCATTGTTTATCGGCCTGTCATGTTAGCCCTGTAAAATCCTTTGAGGCTTGTTTGAGATAAAGGGCTATATAAATAAACCTGACCTGACTTGTTCAAGCTTTCATAGTGGCGCAACTGTGTTAAGATAGACTTCAACTACATAATACCATCATCACCTCCTGGGTAACAATTTCTACATGTCTGACATATTTGATATTAGTTTTCATCATGGACCACTGAGGGAACAGCGCAGTAAGTTGCAGATCAGCTTTTTGAAGTTCAACTTGATGTATCCTTTTTAGACAAAGTTCTTATTACTGGGAAATATGAACCAAAGTTTCATAAATACTGCTCTGTTACTCACTGCCTATTATCCCCCAGGCCCACTAAACTATGTCTTCTTTACACTTACTTTTTTCCTTTATGTCTTTACTGTATTAGCAAACCTGATTCTGATACTTGTGATTTATATGAATTCTAGCTTACACAAGCCGATGTACATATTCCTACTGAACTTGGCAGTGAACGGGCTGATTGGATGCTCGGCTGTGTGTCCTAAGGTCATGGACAACCTTCTCAGAGATACCCAGGGCATCTCTTATGGAGGATGCTTGTTGCAGGTGCTTTTTATTAATGTGTATGCAACATGTGCCTATGCAATCTTGGCTGTTATGGCATATGACAGATACGTCTCAATTTGCAAGCCACTGCAATATCACACCATTATAACGCCTTCCAAAGTGAAACTATTATTGACTGTTGTATATTTCATTCCTGTCACCCTTCTGTCTTTGCAAGTTTATCTAACTTCACGGCTGCCGTTGTGCAGGTATACAATCAACAAGATTTTCTGTGATAACCTGGCTGTTGTTAAAATGTCCTGTGTTAAAAGTGCCCTGGAAAACCTTTATGGTTTATTTACTACTGCAATTCTTGTGGTTTTGCCATTTTTTTTAGTCATGCTGTCATATATGAAAATATTACAGGTGAGCTTGAGGGCATCAAAGGAGTCCCAAAAGAAATCCCTGAGTACCTGTGCCTCGCATTTGATTGTCTTCATCAATTTCTCAGTGTGCATCCTCTTCTCTGTTGTTTATAACAGGCAAGGCACAGTATCTACATATGTTAACCATTTCAATTCAGCACAATTCATATTTTTCCCTCCATTACTGCATCCACTTGTTTATGGGATCAGGACAAAAGAGATAAGGAGATCTATTGCAAAAATCATTCAGAGAAGGATTGTGGCAAGACCCACTTGAATTCACTATTAAGGTAAAAGGTTTAAGAAATCTGGCAGTGTGGCAGGAGCCATTATCTGACCAGGTGAGCAGCAGAATAGTCCTTTTAACCCAATGGGATGAATACCACCAGCTACCAGCCAAGCACTGGGACATGTTTGCTGTGGCTGTTCATCTACTATGAATCTATGAATCCTGCTGTAAGGCGACATCTTTTTTCTCCCATTCATCTAATATCTGAATCAGATGTCTGATCCCACATGTGGAAGATGCAGGATTGAATGTGGTCTGTTTCAGTGGGGATGAAAACAGCAGAGAAGCCATGGCCGAATCTTTGTAAACTCGCTGTATATCCATCTCGGAATAATTATGTGAAATTCATCATTCAAAACCTCTTTTGTCAATCAAGCATGTAAATTACCTGCTTCCCCTTAAAAACTATCACAAGATGTTTTAACGTTGTGCTGTCAACCATGTGGAGCACATGTTAGTTTATTCAAATGTTGGAGCTCTCATTTTGGAATGAACCTCTTCGAACCTTCCTTGACCAGAGGGGCTTTTCCTTTTTTTTATCTTGGGTTCAACTGACTACCTACTACCTACCAGTCTTTCTACCTTTACCAGATTATGCCTCTTTCATTCTTTTTTCTGAATAAAAACAATTCAATAAAAAAGTTTTGATTTGTAAGTCATGGCTCATAATTCATTCATGTGATATAAGTGAATATGCTGTGTTAAACTCCCACAACACCACAGTAAAAAGATTGAAAGGATGTTTTAATTCATTGCACCAATGAATCGGCCTGTGTGCTGTAGCATCACATTACATATCGATATTGCTTTGACCAGACAAGAAAGCAGAGGCCTAACAAGCAACCAATGTGTTGGTCAAGCTTGTTTTCAGTGAGGTCATCATCCATTTTGCACTACGCTAAGACATCCTGGCCTGGACAGCTCAGTTGGTAGAGCATGAGACTTTCAGGGTCATGGGTTCAATCCCCATGTAGTGTAAATTGTAACTTGGAAGTTGCTTTGGATAAAAGCGTCTGCTAAATGACTGTAATGTAATATTGACTGCCTTGTTTTCATCAGTGTGTAACAGCTTCTTAATTGCCACCCAGGGAATTAGGAAGTACTGAGCACTAATGACCTGTTATATAATGATCCCTTGAGCACAATCCACTTTACTTTAGCTTCTGAATTCCCCCTGCACAACAGTACAACTTTGGATAGTTTTGACCATCATCCAATTAAACGTACAGAAGCGTTCCATCTACCGTCTCAGAGTTACAGGGCACACAAAACTTATTTACAAAAAATAATGTAATTTAATAAATGCCCATGAAGTTTCAAAGAAAAGCCAAAAGGTCTTCCAGTGTGTTCCCATCCCATGACTATTGTACAAACAAACCAAGGCCCTGGTGCACACGACTATCAAGTAACACTTAATGTTGTGTTAGAGGAGAGGAACCTGTCAAGACAACAATAAGACACCACACAGCAGTGAGGTAAACAGATTGCCCTACACTGATGCCAATGCCTTTATGGCAACAACTTCCAGAATAAACAACATGCACTGACCGATCAGAAAAACAACAGAAGGGTTTATATCTATTATTAAAAGACCTGATGACCAAGACAAATGAATCAACGTTGTATTTGAAAGGCCAAATAGAAAGAAATGTAAATGTTATTTGAAGACCTTGTTATTTCCTAAAAGTTGTTTCTTCCAAAGCTCGGACATGCTCTGCTAGTCTGTTTTTCAATGTCCGATTATAAATGGCTTTTGATTTCATGGCTTTGATTATTACATTTTGTTTTTGGGGATATGCTTCACCCCCCCTTATGGTTTGCATTTTATTCTTGTATTAAATACATAAATTCCCCAGTCTGAACTAAAGCTGTTGTGGAGTCTCTATCTCTTCCCCTCCCAGTATTACAACATTGCAGATATGAGGAAATGGACAAGAAAAGGCTGCCCAGACTGTCTGACATGTTTGACAAATGGACCAAACTCTGGGCTAGCATGCGATTGGACATTGACTATCTCGTAAAGTTCCTAGGTCTTATGTTATCATGGTGTTTCTTCATATGTTGTGTAATAAGTCATCATAGCAGACCTAATAGAAAAGCTTTCCTTTCTGGAGCCCTTTTGAGGGCCAAAAGGAATTTTGTGGAGGGGCAAATTGGGCCCACAGGCTCTACTTTTGGCAGCCCCTCTAAGGTGAGGTGCATTTCACACAGCAGCACCACAACATACTTTACAAAGAAATATTTGCAGCACTAAAGACCATATAACTTTCAATAATAAGTAGTAATGAAGTTTGTTTTAGAGTGGATTGTCCCTTAATGTTCTAATAAATGTAAAGGCAGATGTGATTGGACAAATTTGTAATATTTACCCTTTCTGGTTTGCAAACCCTAATAACAATGGAGTTGTCCTCACAGCTCAATGATTCAATGCTTCAATGCTTCATAGCATTCAATGCTTTAGCAGGCAATCATAAAATAGCCATGGCCCTCAGGGGCCAAATCTGTAGCACTGAAATCAGAAATGTTTTTCTGTTAGATACAAGTGTAAGTGTTCACTGTTATCTTCAGTGGCACAGACATGGCTAGGATTCAAAATGGGCAAAAATAAAACAAATAACAGTATCTTCTAATTCATGTATCTTCACCACTGTATAGTCGATTTGACTGACTAACTTGACTGAGAATCAAATTGTATTTTCCTGAAACATTGTTGGTTTTGTCAGATTGCATCAGAAATGTTATTTTCTTAGCTAACTCAGGTTAGTGATTACACTTAGATTGATTCAAATATTTTCACATAACACATTTCAAACGTTATTTTTGTTGAATGCGCATCTTTGCAATTTTTATCAACATTAGCATTAATCAAATGATCTGTTAGCGGTGAGTGGATCAGGATAAAACTAGTTATGTTGGTTCAATATAAAAGATGTGACAGAGAAGTACGAGACATTGTACGAGCTATAACTAAAGAAATTAAGTTTTCTGAACAGTTCCAATCACCTTTCACTGACTGAATAAAGATAACATGGTAATGTACAGCCATTTGTTTTGAGTCTGTAGACGGATCAAAATTCTCTTTCTCTCTGCTTCTAAGGTTTCCATGTTTAATTCACATCTGTGGTTAACAGTTAACCAGAGACATCCCATTACTCTTGAAACAATACAGTAGTGAAAGGCATCCATTTATTCAGTCTTTTCCTGGAAGTGGAGCTGAGCAAGTCTGTTAGATGACTATCAAGCTTGGTTGCCTACATTTCACAAAAGACCAGACTTTTACACATATTACGGATTTTTGACATCCTGAATCTGTACAGTATGGGGTTGAAGAGCGATTGGCATGTAAGAAAGTACAATGATAAAATAATGCGCAACATTTGTGGTACATTGGTCATATCAAATCTGCTTTTGGCTTTTTGGACATGCCTTCAATCTGACTTTGGATATAGGTTGATGAGAATCATCACTATACAATAACAAAAACAGAGTGGTAAATATTTTTAAGTTCCATTTCAACATTCCACATTAACTCAATGAAAGTGATGCATTAATCAGGACAATTTTCCCGTTGTTTTACTTGTCAAGACTAGAAATTATCAAATTGTTATCCAATGCTTTTCCAGTTTTATTACACTTGCATTTGAATTTGTGAGTACCCTACATTTTACAACAGACCAGAGTTTTACATATCTTTCGTATTTTGGACATTCGAATTCCATACATGATAGGATTGAAGAGCGGTTGGATTATCAAAAAATACAATGATAAAATAATGCGCAACATTTGTGGTACATAGGTCATATCAAATCTGCTCTGAAATATTTCAAAGCAGCAGCCAAAAGTAAAGTTCAGAAGGGAAGCAAGGTGAGGTGTGCAGGTACTAACAGCTTTCTGTCTGGTCTCTCTGGAGCCGGCTAAACAAATTTGAAGAATCTTCATGTAAGAGAAAACGATTGGCGTTAAAGGAACGAAGACTGTGAGAACAGTGGCAAAGAGTCCATAGATGTTATTTACTCTGGTGTCAGAGCATGCCAGCTTGACAATAGGGTAGTTGTCACAGTACACTTTGTTAATGACATTTCCACACAGCTGTAAAGGAACGCTCAAGGATAGAGTGATCAGGAATTTGAGAAAAGAGTACAACCATATCACAACAATAAAGAGAGCCACCTTGTTAGATGTCATGCGTCTATTATATTGTAGTGGACAACAGATAGCAAGGTACCTGTCATATGACATGACAGCTAAGCTGCAAAACTCTATAGTGGCATATGTATATAAACAGA
>OOFE01036062.1:0-25899 GCA_900323365.1 Monocentris japonica | reverse complement strand
CTCCACATGAGCGGCACGCACTCTGAGGTGTTGCAGCGGAGGTGGTTGGGCCCGCAGGTCAGAGGGGAGGAGCACTTGAGCTCATCACTGCCGTCACCGCAGTCGTCGTCGCCGTCGCACACATAGACGATTGCCAGGCACTTGCGGTTGGCACACATGAACTCCCCACTAGGGCAGGCCTTGGCATCTTGTGGGCAGAAAGACAAAGAATAACTTCAGTGATGAAGAAACAGAGCAATCTTCTTCCCAATGCATTGTTATGAAGGAATTTGGTCTCAGGCACAAAATAATTACACTAATCCAGAAAGTTCTCCATCTTGCATTTATCATCTAAAGTATTTGACACTGCTGCTGCCATTCTCAAGTGATGAAACGTTGAACTGCATGAGTATGTTTTAGTCTACCTTCTACCTTTCTCTTGTGCCTCTCGAATGAGTAGGTACCTGGCCACTCCTTGCAGATTCTGACTGCTCAAAATAAAACAAATAAAATCGAGGATGGGACTTGTGGCTACAGCTGGAGGCAGAAGAGAGGACCATGGGATGAGAGAAATTGTTTCACAAGTCTAAAATAAATAAGTGGTAAAGAGAGACAGAGAGGGAGATTGAGACGGTGATACAGTCTCAGCGTTGGCGAGAGGTGATATTGGTCACGCAACCGGCAAGGAGAGAGAAAGGGGGCTGGAGAGGAGGAGGGGGGGTGATGGTGGTTACCACATAAATATGGTGAGAGGGTTCCTCTCCTGCGGAGAGAAAGATAATAAGACCTCTCTCAGCTGGCCGCCTGTCCTTCTCTTCCCTCTGTGACGGATCACTATCGAGGTAACCCTCCCTCTCTCAAAACATCCCCCCTCCCCTTTCTCTCCCCTCTCTCTGACTTGCTATCTCCTGTCTGCTATGCTGGTACGCGCGCTTTGACCACTGTACAGTTTGTTAACATGGCCGCAAAATTTTAACTTAACAATTTTCATCATCTCTACAAAGCCAACCTCAGACTGGTGTAAACTGCTCTCTCTCTCTCTCCCTACTTTTTCTACCTTTCTCTGCCTCCAGGGTTCCCACTGTGAGCCTTACTGCAGAGGCCTGCACTGGGAGAGGCAGGGCAGGATGCAAGCCACTGGGAGCTCAGATATGACACCACTGCCCTTGGCTTCATATGGCCAGTGACAGGAAAGGGCTGCTGTTTTACACTGAATACATTTTACACTGAATCAGCACATTTTAAAAGAGTAGCATATTGTCAGTAGCCTGCAAAAACCTCACATCTCCCCAAAATTGACTTTCAGGAATGGTGAAAAATTTGTTTTCCCATTTTGCACATCCTTTTTGAAATGCTTTTTCAGTGATTTGGTTCTAGAGTGATGAAACATTTTAAACACATAGACAATGTTGTCAATTATAGCAAAAGGAAAAAATGGATATGAGGTTTTTACTGATACTGGTGTACAGATCAAAACAGAGACTGTGATAAAAATGATACAGATTGAGCTTTGAAATGTTTTGAATGGAAAATACATCTGCAGTTAACCTTCAGCTGAAACTGGTTATAGGGTGAATAGTTGTGCTCAGCAGGCTGTTAAAACCTTCAATATCAAAACCAAACAAGCTCAAACACACAGAAATGGGGAAATGCAGTAGCATGGTAAAAGAGACAATCAAGGGAAAATAAGCATTACCACACACGGAGTTTAACTGGGTGAACATGTCCTCAGCTGGTGAGCCTGAGACAGATCGTCCTCAGTACCATCCTATTTAATTTGGCAGTGATAACTTGTACAACGGTTTAGGTGAGGCAATATTATTCCTGTCTGGCAAGCGGTTGGACTACCGTTTTGATCTCCATTCAGCTGTCTGCCACGAGTGCTTGTCAGTGAAGTTGGCTTTGTCTTCACAGTGCATTCTAATTGTATGGGTGCAGATGACTCAAAGTTAAGCTAGAAAAATGCTGTTTTTCATTGACATTTGACACAAGCTTCAGTCAGTCAAGAAGTTCTTTATGGGGCAAGGAGGAGGTGATGTCAGAGGCAGGACAGAAGTCAGCAATAACGAGAGAGGTAAGGTTAAGATAGTAACAGTAAAGATTTTGATCATTTCTGCTAGTAGCATGGTTGCTGGTATATTGAGTCTGATGCTGGTTGCTAGTAGATATCATCTTATGACTAAGACTTATGAAATTTGGAAAGATATGAATATGGTATGATCGAGACAGGAGTTAACACACGATAGTTAGACGTGGTTGCCGGACTGAGCTGGGATTCACTGTTCTCAGCTCCTGGTACAATTGTTTTCCGATCAACCCATGAGTTAATAGAAACCTGAGAGCAGTTAACATTAAAATCAAATCATGGAGAAAATCATGGAGGACTACTAAAAGGCAGGAGAGACTAATGCAAATGTAAATAAAGCTTTATTTGCCATTTAATTGCCACTGTTAGTGTTAGTGGACTTCTTAAAAAGTCACAGACTGGAGTGCTGTTGGTGAGAAATAATGAGGTGGCACAGAGCTGATTACGTGCTAAGAGGAGCAAAGCAGGTCATGTGATTAATACTTTAATGAATCTATTAGTCAGGTTTTTGTAGATTTTATTGTTTACATTACATGACAAACAAAAGGTGAAACAAACTGAAAATTCAAACATGCAATAATACAAATTATTTACATAGAAAGCCAAACTGTGGCACCATATTGCAACTATTGCAACATTCAGTCGAATTTACCACTTTGTTGGGCCGTTCATTTGACCTTGAAATTCTGATGTTTACGACAGCATTTGAAGGCAGCCGTGTGACATAGACGGTTTTGTTTTTCATGGCGGGAGGCAGCGTATCTTTGGCATATGACTTTCTTGAAAAAGACCTCTTTTCAACAGCCTTACCTACACTATTGAATCTATTAACTATTATTTAACTATTTACCTTATAGCATTAATTAATACCAAGTCCTGTGGACGTTTACTCTGTATTGAAAATGACCTTAACACATCATAGCACGCCTTTTAATAGCAGCATGTAATGTCTGAGTATGAATGAGTGCAATGAAACATGATTAATATACATAAACATCCTTAAATGTTTGCCATTTGTAGTAAGTTTATTCTAACAACAAAACACCTCTGATGCCTGGCATTTCATTTCCTCATCCTGCTACACTTTCACTGTTTTAGGCTGCAGGTTACCTCACACTATTTGCCTGGATTAAGGTGTGTTTTGAAGAAATGTCCGATCAGAATCAGAATGGGGGTTTATTGCCAAGTAAGTTTACACATACAAGGAATTTGCCTTGATCTGATGGTGCAACATTTAACAGAAGAAAAACAAGTCAAAAATATAAAATCTAAAAAAACAAATTCACATAATGAATTATAAAAAAAGACAAAACATATAACAAGACAAGAGATGTGTGCAATGTAAGACACTGTAACAGTAGTATGCAAATAAATGTGTTCAAATATTTTGTTGTTCATTTCTGATAGGAAAGTGACATGTCAGCAGATGAGAGGGCATTCGTGCAGGGCTTTTGATCACGTCTGCCTTTGCAGCCATGTTGCCAGCCTAAGAAGAAATAAGAAGTAACATTTTAATTTATAGCTTTTGAGCACTTGATACAATATCATTTTAGTTTATCTGAATTGATTTGACTGAAAACAAGCATGAAGAGTGAAATTGCATCTTACTTCAGCAGATATCCTGTTCTTCCTCCTGAATATGTGGGATAGCCAAGAAAAGCAGCCACAGTTCTTCTTCTTTGGTTTTGCAGACAGCCCCGTCGTTGGAACCGGAACTCTGTGCCCCTGTAGGTTTGGCCGTGTGGACAGGTGGAGGTGTGATTTCCAGGGTCAGACAGGACAGATCCTTGCTGTCCTCAGCCTCATGGGGCAAATCAATCAGTGCCTTGATGTCAACAACAGCCTTACACACATGGAGAAGAGTGGATGAATATGAAGCTTCAGCCTCCTGAGGCAGGCTGGTTATAGCCTCAGCCTCTTGGTGCAGGGTGTTTGTTGTCTTGTTTCTGCAGGCTGGATCTCCTGGGGTTGGGGTTCCATCAGGCTGTCCTTTACAGCTTCAGCCTCCTGGGTGGGTGGAGGTTGATCAACCTGGTTATCCTTGGCCTCATGGGCCAGGTTTGATAGAGTCATATCCTCCAGGTTCAGGATGGTGTGCGCCTCGTCTGCTGTCTTCACAGTTTCAACCTCCTGGATCGGGCTTGGTGGAGCCTTAACCTTAACCCGGATGGCTGGAGCCTCTGACTCATCAAGGGAGACAGGGAGAGCCTCCTTAGTGGTGGAATTATTGTCAGGTCCACATTCATGCTTATGAAGGACACCGGAGGTGCTTGCAGCAGTCGGCTCAATCCATGCACAAGAGTTGAACATTTCCTCCTTGATGACACAAGGGCATTGTTCTTCTTCCTTCTCAAAGTCCTGGAGGAATAGCATCAGTTCAGAATCAGTTTTGACTTGTGGCTCCCATTCATCAAGATTCTCTTGAATAAGCCCATTGGGTGGAGCACAGTCAGCAACAAATACTAGTTGATGAGGAAGCACACAAGCACGCAATTTCCTCCTCCTCCTCCAGGTACGAGAGAAACTGCATCATGTTAGAATCAGTGCTGACTACTGGTTCCCATTTGTCAAGATGGTCCAGAATAGGCCAGTGGGGAGCAGTCAACCACAAATCTAGAGAGATCTGATGAAGCAACATCGAGGTGCTCCTCACCAAATCCCATCACTTCAGCATTGGCTTTGACTACTGGCTCGCCCTTATCAAGGCAGCCCAGAGTAGGTCCATGTGGCCGGGAGCAGTCAGCCATAAATCCAGATATGTCACAAGAGGGAACATGGAGGTACCTCTTTCCAGCTACCTCCATGTGGTCATTGACAAAACTGTTGTAGGAGTGCTGGAGCAGTCTCAATCTCTCAATGATTTCTATGTCTTCGGTCATTTGATGGAGCCTCAACAACACTGAGGAGGTTGGATGGAACCTCAACATCCTGGGCTGGATGGATGGATCCTCCAGCATTTCCCTAAAGTTGTATCTTCCTTTGTGGGAGGATGGTCTCCCATATCCAAGAGATATTTGCATGCTGACGGAGCTGTGCTGGCTATTGGGTCCCATATATGGAGGTTCCCAAAATCACAAGTAGATTTGGAGCCTAGACCAACAGCAGACCCAGATGACGCGGCACAGTCAGGCTCAGCATTCACTCCAGAGAAACTAGAGGTGTCAACATAAAGGTACTGCTCCTTTTTGAGGACTTTTGCAAACATGTCCTTGATGTATTCATGGCAATCGTCATTAAGTTGAGTTGAGTGACCATTTGCATTGATGCTGAAAGAAATGCAATGGCAAGATCTTAACAAAGCAAATAACAATAAGGCCACTTGATGTCAGCTTAATTCACGGTCGACATACTTCATCATAGCTTTCAATTTACAATGCAGACCAAAGGAAAAACTACACACTAATGTAAATCCTTCAACACAAACTATTAGGCTATCCTGGCTGGCTGTCTCTCTTTTTACATTAAATGATCAAATGCCTTATCATGATGGAAATCACACTCCACGTTTGCCTTTCTCGATGGTGGATGTTGTTAATGTTTCTCTAAACTAAATACAGTGTGATATTTCTCTTTCTCAGTTGACATGTAAAGACCGATCAGAGATGACAACCTTCAGTCTGTGTTCTAGTCAATAGCAGCCATTATGACTGAGCTCATACAATGCAGCCCCTCAGCAAACCTTTGATGTAAAACATGTACAAATTGGTACATGGTTTATAAGCTAAACACACACATTAAGAAACATAAACATCACTGAATACTTGGACTTTGTATTAAGATACCCTATTTCTACCTGGAAAACAACTTCTTTTGGTGTTTTGTCATCCCTCCTCTCTCGCCCGGTCTTTCCTGTCTATCTCCACTATTAACTCTTAAAATAAAGGCAAAAAATGCCAAAAAAAAAAACCTTTTTTAAAAAAAGAAGTGTGGTTAATAATACCATATGTTAAATTCACTATGTATGTTTTTCCATTGCACACATACAGTCAGTTTTTAATTAATTAATTTCAGTCCATCAGCACTGAGAAAGCAAATGAAACAAAAACGTACTGTAGGTTCAGCTCACTTGAAGGTTTTATCGTCATTAATATTAACCAAGTTTCATCTGAATCTGATGTGTTTTATAACTACATTCCCCGCTCTGCCTCTACCCTCACTCCATACTAATCTGGCACTAAATTATTAAGGACTTTCAATAGACATGCACATTATTACACAAGGGGAAGGCCATTAGTAATGTACATGAGTGGCCTGGTTACACTGGAGAGAGACTTTGTTTTCCGATGGGGGACTGAGTAAATGACTTTAAATACTTTTGGTTTGGCTTTGAGCCCAGAGGCTCTCTGGGTACAATGTTGTACATGTCCGTCAGTTTTGAGATGATGACTTGAACGCAGTGAAAAAAGCATTTTATGGACATGAGCTTAGAAAATACAGGAAGAGGAACACTTAGTCATATTATAAATGAACAAAAACTCCATCACCCACATTGATTCTCTGTAAATTCTGCATGAGAGCTAGCATATATGCTCACACAGCACGCTGTGATATATTGTCCCTGACCTCTACAAGGCTACCGTTCTGTCAGTTTTTACATAGAAAAGTCAGAGGCAATTTGAAGTCATGGCCAGTCAGCCAACCAGAAGCTGGCCAGCGACCCAGTTCACTCTCTTTGGCTGCTTTGATGAGGGGAGATGGTTGCCAGCGGCAACCACTGGCTCAGAGGTAAAGGCAAGGGATGACTGGTCAATCTAGTCACATAGGTCTTACAAATGATATGTGTGTGTGTGTGTGTGTGTGTGTGTGGTGAGTCAGAATGCACGTAAGAGAAACAGAAAAAAGTGATAAAGTGAAATAAAAAATTGTAAGTGGAGGGGAGAGAGAGAAAGAGAGAGGATTAAGAGTGAAAAGAGAAAAAAAAGGAGATATAAAGAAAGAGATCCAGAGTGTGTGTGCTATCTGCACACCTACTAATACCTCTGTACATATCAATCACTGTCTCTGTAGCCAAACGACTCCTTGGCTGTCTCATAGATATTCCTAGATATGGACTCAGACGACTCAGAGAACTGAGGTCCACTTCATCCGCAAGAAGGTCACTGGGACACACACACACAGACATCAACAAAAGGCAGACACAAAAACACAAAAATAGACACATGCACTCACATTGACTGGCAGTTCAGACCGGTCACTGTCCTTCACCGGGGAAATAGCTCAACAGCTGACCTTTCCTGTGATGCCACACACACATTTACAGAGTAAACAGAGCCGAGCCATAATAGAGAAGAGACAACTCTCTCCTCTACAGTAACAATGCAGAGCAGATAGCAGAGGACAAGGATGGAGACAGAGGGGAGGGAGTGTTTTTTTTTTTTTTTTTTTTACCTCTGCTTAGATATCATTATTGACTGAGAAGGCAAGCTACAAATGAGGGCCAATGTGGTAGGGGAAAGAGGACACACGGTAAATGCATCCACCATTTACCAAAATGGAAATCCTGTCTAGATAGGAACCCAGCAATGCTAATATTTCAATTATACAATATAACCAACACCACACACACACACACACACCAGTCAACCTAAGTATCCTCAGGAGAACAACTCTTAACTCTTCTGTTGTGCAGTGCAAATACACACACACACATAAAAACACACAAGCGCAGACCCGCTCTTGCAGTAGATCCCAGCAGACAGGCGTGATGCCCGGTGAGTAAGTGCACATTACTGGGAGTTGTGTACACAGCTCAACTTTCTTTTGGAGCCTCTCTGGTAGTTACAGCACAGATTCTACTTTATACATAATTCAGCACGTGGATGACTCAATTAGCAGGATGCCTCTGCACGATTTATGTTTTCTTAAGTCTACGCTGTGCAATGTGCTCTGTTAATTTCAGCTAATAGCGGAGCTCGTTGAGCTAAAGCGGGTGTGTTGCAACTGAGTCGGTATGGGGAGTGTAACCTCTTCAGTAGGAGCGGCCTCTGGGGTCCCACGCCTGGGTAAATACAGCGAGGCTGAATGTTCTGCTCGCTCTAAGCAGGATTAAGCTCCAGCCCATCCACTTTAGGACATGTATTTTCAGAGCATGCTCAGAAAAGCATGAAGCAGAAACAAAACAAAAGCAGGCTCGTATTTAGAACAGATGAGTGGTGGTGAGTGATGAGTGACGAGTGTTACTGGGATGCCACCAGACTTGGGTTTTTTTTTAACCCAGAGTGCTAAATGAGTGGGTTTCCTACACAGGATGGTACAATGAGCGTCGGACGGTTTAGACAGCTACAGGAAGGTATTACAAGTCAAGTTAATACACTTTGATTAACAACTTCCCTAAGACCATCTGAACTGTACTGATGGGGTAAACCCCACCCATCTGGTAGTCCCTTGCATATACTGTTTCGCTCAGGTCTGGGTGTCACAAAAACAATGTTCTTTTGCATCCAGTGATGAATGACCAGCTGCAGACAGAACAGATGGCTGAGCGTCACTGTTAACGAGGGGACAAAAACACTCATGTCAGCCCGTGAGAGTCTGAGCCGACCGAATGTTGTTGCGGCCGTGGAGGTTTTGCCGGACATGACGGAACATGTACACTTATTGTTTAGAATGAGAGAGTTCCTTCAGCACGGGATGCCGAATGGTGCCAGTGGGGTTTGTCCATTAGACTCTACATCGCTTAGTAACCGTATCCAGAGATGGTTGCCTGGTGTGCCCCCTCTCCTGTGTCTGTGTTAGTAAGTAATTGGGTGGCTATGCTGTTGAGAGGGTAACATATTTGCAAATATAGGATGTTCATAATAATACTTAATCTGTTAAGACTGCTCCTGCATCAAAATGGCTGTAGAAAGCTGACTGAGTGGGTAGGAGGACATTTCAAGAGCGTTTATGGTATTCCTATTATTGTTCATCCATCCTCTCCCTCTAAATGCAAACATACAGCGAGGTTAAGACTCCTTTGAAGTGAATCCTCCTGCTGCTTCTATGCCGGCAACAGATGCACTGAGACGCACCCAGAACGATGGGTAATTTCCCCCCACTCCTCCCTCGCCACACTTCATTTCTGTGAATTAAAGATCTGAAGCCTTCGGCCGTCCGTAATTAGAGCATTTTTTGACACACGAGGCGGCAGGAAATCAATTATCATCTTTGCCCGGCTGAAATGTTGTGAACTGTGTGGCCTGGGTTACTTTAAGCTTCCATTCACACTTTGTTGGGCTGAGGTTTGGGCTCTCCATTGCATCATTCACACCACTGACTGCCGGTATCCCCAGTCAACGCATGATGCCTTGAGGTTAACTACGGTAAGGTTAGTTATTCAAGAGATGATGAAATTTCTCTCCAGGAACAATCCCATAGACGTAATCTTTTGGGCCGGCACTGGGGCCAATCAGGGTTCAGATAAACTAGCCTAAGCAGCACTAAATAGTCCTCAATAACAATGTTACCTAGACTTGTACCGCACTCGTGCTGGGGTCAGCTTCTGCCTTCTGGTCACGCTGAGTGACGTTTACCTCTCGGGGGACGTGGCCTCCGCCTGGGTGGCTGGCAGCCTGCTGGCAGCCCCATTGTCACCACTGAGAGGCTTAGAGTGCCACATCAAGGATTAGCAGAGGCTAGACTGGGTCTCAATGGACAGCGCAGTGAAAAGCCCTCCAAGTTAAGAAGGTATTAGATCTAAAGTCGATGGAATCACTACCACTTGCTCTGGTGTGAGTGTGTGTGGCCACTTTGAGACTGAAAGTCACTGAAAGAGAGTACTTGCAAGCTGACCTAGTAAAAAAGTAGCAGAATTGCAAAACAAATTGTGAACATGAAAAGCACTTGTTTCATGTATCTTGCCAGTGACATCTTTGGGAGCATCTCAAGTCTATTTTCTTAAATATTTTGTCCCAGATGTGCATGCAGGAGATGGCAGAAATCTCTTCAACAAGTCAGTTGTCTTGCGTATTCTCAGATGAAATAAACATGAATTGATCAGATGTCATCAAGTCACGATCTGAAAACCCGCACACATATAAACAACTGAAGGGGAGCAGACTGAGAAAACAAGCAGCATCGTCTGCATGTGCGAGGGTAATAAGGAGATGTTTCCTTCGCTCCCTCTGTGTAGTTTTTGCCACGTGCCACTCTGCACAATCTTCAAAGTCCAAACATGACACCCCCTACGGGTCTGTTGCCTCAATCAATTTTTCTCGACGTGGAGGAGCGAAGGAGAGAGAAAAGACGAAGCCGATTCTTCACGCTGCCTCAGAAGTAGGGCAGGGATAGTCATTGCGGGTGGTGAGGGAAGGGGGGTGGGAGTGGGGGTGCAGATACAAATGACTGACTGGTCTGATTGGCTGGTTAGGAGATGATGTCATCTTTGATGGACCTGAAGCTGCTGCAGCTGATAGGCTAAAGACTCAGGGCTCAGGAGTATTGACAGGAACCAGCAAAGAAACATATTTTTTGTCAAATCTCAGTTCAAATGTCTTCAATTAGAAAGCATGCTTCCTACAGAGCTTTCATTTTTGGAAGTGAGATCAGAAAAGATGAAACCCCATAAAATGCAAAAGGGAAAAATCTGAGCTCACAAATGTCCATATTCTACCAACGGCAACACTGATCATTCACCTCATTCACTTCTTGTGCATCTTTCACTAGCCACCACTAGAATTTAAATGCCCCCATATTGAAACGCAGATAATACCTTTGTCACGTGACGAATGGAAGTAAAGGAAGCAGAAAGAATGGTTCTTGTGTGACCAAGTTTCCAAATAAAGCCGTGTGTGATGCCCTTTCCATTATGGACTGAAAGCCGACTCCTAACAAACTCACCGGAAGCGCAGTCCTCCTCGTCCGACCCGTTCTCGCAGTCCTTCTCCCCATCACATCTCCATGACAACGAGACACACTTGTTGGTGGAGCCCCCGCAGTCAAATTTCTCTGGAGGGCACGTCTGTTTGCCTGTGGGCAGAGATAAACGAGATAGGGAGATTAATGCAGCATTTCTATGGGCCCATAAAAACAGCAGCAGCAACAACAACAACAACAACAACGACTGCAAGCGATGTTGGAGCATATTTCTATCACCCCCATGATACAGTTAAAACCCATCCTAAACCGACTCCACCACTCCGGTCAATTGATTTCTCTGTCTGGGCCGGCTCTAAAACAACATGTAAAAAGAACATGAAATACTGCAAATGCACAATTGGCCATAAAGCAAAAGAATAGCCCAGCCCGTCCTCCTATTCCTGCCAGTCTGTTGTAGTTGGCACAGGGTGGGTTTGATCCAGATTTCACTGCGTTTAGTACCGAGCACTGTTGTTACAGTGCAGAGCCCCAAGACTCAAATCAATGGCTCAGCCTACGAGACAAATCATTTATCTTTGTCTTTCTTTTATTGCCTTGTCAGTAGATTTTAGAGCAGGGGTGGGCAATGATGTGCCATGGAGGGCAAAAAGTCTGCAGGTTTTTATTCCAACCAAAGAATACAGCAGGTGATTTCACTGATTAACACACCTTCAACCAGAGAGGAAGGACTAATCAGTGAAATCACCTGCTGTATTCTTTGATTGGAATGAAAACCTGCAGACTCTCGGCCCTCCATGGCACATGATTGCCCACCCCTGTGTTATAGTTTACAGTACTGAACAGAACACATACTTCTGTAACGAGGCTCAACAGTGTGACTTGTAGTACCGGAAAGCACAATCTTAAATAAATCAATGAAAATGCCAATTTGAATCTCCAGGTGCAAATGTGCTCCTTTCCCAATTTTCTAACTGCCATGATTTTATTTTGATAAGCCACATGCCACAAAAGTGCACTGTAGAAACCTTTGTGTTTTTACTGTGTGTTTCTATTGTAAATCCTGACTGCCAAGCAAATTTCCCTTACTGGACAATAAAAGGGGCGATAAGCAAGATTTTTACTGCCCCGCAGCATAAAATGACCACAATCAATCTGCGGGGGGTTGATAGGTTCGTTGATCAATACCAATGATTCAACGATTACTTCACCAGGTGCTGAGATTTCTGGCTCACTCACTTTCCAGACCGTACTCTCCATTGTGGAACAAAATCTCCCCATCCATTGACATTCCAAGAGACTCCCAATCTCCTCCCCCCACCTACTCAGATTTCAACTGCTCAAGGACAGAGGAGCAATGAGCAAGTGGCTGGCAATGTCAGACACTTCTACGAAGGCTAAAAATCTTCATTCTCAAGCCAAAAAAGCAAAAGCAAAAGTAGTAGTATTATTGAAGCATTTTGCATCAGTATATATTACCTCTTCACGAGACGTTTCTATTGGATTACGGGACACCATAACTAAAAGGGATGGGAGGGGCTGGGGTGGTGGGGGCTTTGCCAGAGACTTGTGTAGGCAGCAGATAGAGGTCGAGAGAGATCATAGATAACTTAATGCCCCTTTAAGTCTGAATAAAGTCAGACTAAGAACAACATGCATTTCATGGAAAATGTCCAAGATCCCCTACCTCCAGCTTGGCGTCAAGGTCAGCATCCGAGGCCACTACGAACTCGTCCTCCTTCTTGCCCGTGGCTTTGATGAGAACCTGCTTGGTCTTCCAGAACTTCTTCTGCATGCGAGCCATCACCGAGCTGTCCTCGCCGAATAGGGTCCGGCCGCTGCTCAGCATGTCTGCCCCAAACCTGAGTTAGTCAGCGACACTAACTTAGCTTACCACCTCTAGCTTCTAGCTGGCCACACAGCTGGGCCAATGTGTGTTTTATACTGTAATAATAATAATTGTTATTATCTTTAATTATATAGTTCAAGAGTAAAATGCATAAGAATGACAAAAAAGTGGCTAGAAATAAATAAATAGACATGAAGATATGAATGAATAAACAAATAATACTAAGAACAGCGCTATTTAAACACATATATGGAGGAAAATGTGTATAATACCACATGTATGGGTATTAGGTGTGTGTGTGTATATGATGTATCATTACAAACAGATTGTGAATGAGGGTTAGAGTAGTTCAGTGGGGTGAGAGTAGCATGGTGCGATGAACTCACATATAACCGTCCATCATTTGGTATAGGTTTTTGTCTGTTCTGCAAAATAAAATGACAACATTGATGATTTTTTTTTTTGGCAGATGAAAAATGCATTAGGGTCATTGCACAAGCACACAGCCCTATCAAATGACATAACAACCTGAAAGTGAATAGTCACTGATGTCAATGCTGGTTCTAATTAAGTTCTAGGAGCGGGGGTGAGTTTACATTGTCTTGCATTCGTACTAATAACTTAGAAAAGCAGTTCCCCCATTTTTTCATGACATGGGGTCCCCAAACAGACACACATTAGCCCACACAACCCCATTTGATAAGACTGCACAGCAATTGCATGTATTTGAAATACCTATTTTAATTACTTTTGCCTATTTTGTAATTTGTATTTGACCTGAGTGAAAAAAAACGAGATGTAATCTGTATCAAGATACTTTTGGGCATAGTATTTTATTATTTTAAATACTTAAATTACTTTTTTTTAGAACATGTCAGACTAAATGAAATGGGGACTTCCCTGTTTTGTAGTTTTGGCTGTACCTATGGACATGCGTCACGTGACTTGCTTGCTCTATGTGCCAGCCAACATGCCCTCAAGTGTTTTTCACGTGCTCTCTGGCCCCCACTGAACACTGTTTGAGACCTCACTGCATCTGCTGTGCAAAAGGTATTTAAAAATGTTATCTGCTAACGTAACTTATTACAACTTACAAGCTAACGTTAAGCTAGCTACGTGAATTCGGAGAGCACAAGCCAAGGGAGTAGTTCCTCGCTTGATTGGCTAACCTGCAGGAATTGTATATTGTTAATAGTATATAACACCCCTGCTTTTTCTTTTTTACTTTATTTCTTTAGCAGAGTTTATAGTATCATAACAGACGAATAAATACTTCAACATTGCCGAATGGAAAAGTGTATGTTATGCACCAACAAAAAGGAATTGTCTGTTGTCCTCACAGAAGTAAATTGCAATTTATTTTGATACATTTAATGGGCATGTATTTGTATTTTGAATCCAAATACATTTTAATGTATCGTTGCCCATCTCTGGTGATAACCACAGTGGGGAGAGTGAAACCCATCCAAACAGTCATATTCTCGTAGCTTCTAGTGAGTCATGAAATAACAGTAAAATTTCAGTATTGTATTGTCGTTATCATCTTGCTGGGGGACCCCCGAAGCCCACATTGGGAACCACTTAAAATACCGTCTAGTAACCACCCACAAATGTTGTGGCAGCTCACAGGAAACGAACTACGGGTGAGAACTGAGTTGACAGCTGTTTCCCCGTTAGTTACAATACGGTTATCAGAGAGGACAAAGGCACGGCCGGGAGTAAAACAAAAGCTCATCGGTGCTAAAGGCTATAAAGCGAATCTAATATGGTATAGCAGGAATCAGACACCTGCGACTGCTGAGAGTCAAAGAATAATGTCACTGAGAGCCAGCTGGCTGTCTAGCAGGTGTTTAGTTACAACAAAAGCCAGGGGTTGAATTAATTGCTGACACAGAAAGCTAAAGTGAAGTTTAAGTATCAGTCTGACATTGATCAACATTGTGAACAAATTCCTAAAATAAAACACAGCGCATAATGGTAATCGAAAAATGCAAGAACACTTCAAGGAGGGAGCTTGTGTGCTAGCAGCAGGTTAGCTAACGTTAGTAGCAAGTGTCGTGGTCAGGACTGCATAGCTAACATCATGTCAAGATTAACCTAAACAACGAGTTAACTCAACAAGTCCCGTTTTCCAAATATCTTATGCACACATATCTTACGAGTTGATTTTGACTCTACCTTGCTTTTTGTTTTGTCCAGCAGTTCGAGCACAGGTTAGCTAGTCTCCTCTCCGACTGACCATCATCAACTGAGCCAGAGAAACAGGATATGCAAAGTAGCTGTAGCGCTCCTCTGCCACGTGGGGTCACTATGGTTACGAGACAGCTCAATTTAAACCAAAGATGGATAATTTTTAAGATGATCCACTCAAAAACAAAAAACATGGCCTGCGTTCCGGCCTGCAATTTTGCCTCACACAGAGACAGCCTAAATATAGCCTTTAGCAACCACGTTTTTTTTTCAGAAACTACTCAACAAAATATGCACTGCACTTTCAGCTTTAGTGTAATTTGGTCCAAGTAAACCGTACGTCTTTGACAAGATATATAAACCTTTTCCAATACCAGTACACAGAGCAGACTACGGTCCACCGCGCTTTGAGATATTTGTGGTACCTGGAAATACGGACAGAGTGAGAGCTCATCACTCGCTCTCTCTCTTCTCTGGTCAAACAAGTTTGAGGAGGAAGAAAATGTAGGTTCTCCACCTTGAGATACGCTTTGCGTTTGCCTTCTAGAAAGTTGAGGAAGTGAGTAAAATAATTGTAAAATGTAAATTTGACCTGTTATGTTGAACTGATATGAACTGTTATGATTTCTGCCTTGACTCTGAATTATAAAACTAAGTACCATAATAAAAAAGATAATGCAATACTATGAGCAACAATAACTTCAACAACAAACATCAACAATTTAGGAGACAATTAATTTATAGAGTTATCTTAATAAAGGTATTTCACAGGAATACAAATACAAACCATAAGAAACACACTTATTGGAACTCATGAGAGCAAAAATAACCAAGACAGTGAGGAGCAAAGCAAGTGTGTAAAATAGAGTGAAAAAAACCCCACTGCTGCTTTATTCTGTCAGTCAGAACAGTAGAATTATTAATGTCCATATCTCTATCCATTCGGTCTGTCTGTGGTGATGCATGTGGTGGTTCTTTGTAGTCCACGCTGCCTGCTCAGGTTATGCCCCGGCATCTGTCTTACAGGCTGAGTATCTGTAGGTGTACAGCTTGTTATCGGCACCTCCACTTAACATCAGCTGAAAACAGAAACAAACAATGGAGACAGGGAGAGTTATACATTTATTTAAATCTACGCACCATGCCAGAGTTTTAATACCATGGCGAAGGGGATATGTTCCAGTTGTTTTTATCTATAATTCTTTGCTGTTGTAATGTCCCCAATTTCCTCTGGATTGTGTGGATTGAATGGCTCAGCTTATCTTATCTTCTATACAAACACAGAATATCCCCCTTTGCTTTGCCATTCAATTTAAGTATAGCTAAATGTGTGGAAAACAGCTAATGTATCTTACCCCGTTTTCTGTCCAGTCCACACAGAACACTTTGTCCTCATGGGCAGCTAGGTCATACAGAGGAGCCTTGCAGCTGGAAAACAAAGCAATAAAGTTTCAGTATCAAGTTTATTTATAGAGCGCTTTTAACAAGCAGGATTGTGACAAAGGGAACAGAACGAAGTACTCAAAAACAGATAAAAATTAGGATCATCAAAACAAGAGATAGAGCAAGTATATCACAAAGTAAGAAATGGGGACAGAGTGTGTGTGAGTACCGGGCAAAGCCAATGCCATAGTTTTCCTCCTTCCAGTCTATATCATACATTTCCATTACATTGATTACCACAGACACACTTTAAGTCCCTATCGGAGTATTACAGTGTTGCCACAGGAGCTAAGAAATAGCAGAAGGTATATTAAGTTCACTCTAAACTCACTACTGAGTACCAGAGACACACTATAGTGACTTTTCGTTAGGGCATACATTATAGAAAGTACACAAAGTGTGAATTAAGGGCATCACAGACCTTCTGGTGTCCCACAGTTTGACTAGGTTGTCAAGGGAACCGGAGACCAGCTGGTGCTCATGGGAAGGTGCCCACTTCACAGTGGTGACCCAGCCAGTGTGGGAGGTCAGAGACAGCAGCACCAGCGAGCCATCTGGAGGTGGCAAGATTACACAACATACGGCCATGAGGAGGTGAGACAGACAGGCGTAGAGAGGAAAACACTCTCAGAGAATGGAAATAAAACAAAACGCAGCAGGCTGGCTGAGATCATTTCAAAACACAATCTAAAAGTGCAAATATCAGCCATAATCCAGGTCAGACAGGGTTGTGACTTGTGACCAAAAAAGATATGCATTTGGATTGTGGGAGTCCCAGCTAAGGTTTGAACAGTCCTAGTAAACTTTTACATTTTCACAATAATACAACTTTTACATCCTTTTCATTGAGTAGACACTGCACAAACAGCAGCTATGATTGGTAGAAAACAGTTTTCTCTTGCAAACTGTGATAAAACTTGATAGCACAGAGGTATGGAGGACTGAAGTGTCTGACATGATGATGGTGGCAGCACTGTGGCGTTTAAAAAAAACACGCAGAAAGGCACGGATGCATCACATACCTGCAAAAAAAAAATCCCAAAGACGTTTTTTATTTGATGAAACATAGAGGCAAATCTCTTTGACAGGAAGGAGTCTGTGGTAGTTGGAGCACAGTGGTACCTTTGGTGCGAGGGTCCCACAGTCTGATGTGTCTGTCAGTGCTGCCTGAGGCCAGCCGTCGACAGAGAGGGGAGTAGGAGATGCAGTTAAATACCTTACTGCCCGTCTGTAGAAAGGAGAAAGGCATCGGTCAATCAGTTCATTAAGGGAAATGACACTGAAATTGACTTCAGTTGTGACGCAACTGGAGACATTCATACAAATGCTGTAGACTAATATTTATATTTACCGATCTCCTACATAAAACGGCTAGACGTGGCCACATATCATTCAAGTTGTTTTCCTTTTAGCTTTGGCGCTGCTTTACGTTCTCACTTTTGAGATAATGCTAGTCATTTACTATCACTCAACAATGTATTGCATTGTATGCTAAAGCATTAGCATGGAGCATCAGAGTGAAGCCATCAGGGATGCATGGATGATTTTGGTGTCTAAAATCTTCTAAAATCTTTTCATGGGTAACATCACCAATGGACCTCTCTCCCAAAAACTCAAAAACAAGAAAATATCTACATTGCAAAATAACAAGCCTTACAGTTTGCGTAATGTCACAGTGTGTCTCACCAGTGTGGTCTTCATTCCTCCAGTCTCAGCATCCCACATACGGATAGTGTGGTCCCATGATGCACTGCACAGCTCCTCGCTATCACACCACAGGACAGAGGACACCGCCTCGTTGTGTCCAGATAATGTCATCAGGGGCGTCTGAGAGGTACAAGAACATGAAAACTACTTTACTTTGTTGTATATTGCACAGCACGCGCAACATTCAACATACTAACAATACTAATCCCAAATGTTTACTTGCTGACAGACTATCGGATCATCTAACCACTCACCCTGGTCAGACCCAGCTGTTCAGTCCTCTGTTTCTTCCTGGGTCTGTTAGGAAGCTCCTCAACCTGGTCTGCCTCCTCTGTGGGCACTGTTAGGAGAGGAGAGCATGCAGTTTCTTAGGGATTTGCTTTATGTTTCAGTACTGCTTAGAAGTCATTAAATCATACCAGCAACATACCTGCAGACCATATCTTCAGCATTTTATCCCAGGAGCCACTGCAGAACTGAATGGGAGCAACACAAACATTTCGACTGATTAATGAAAATGTTGCAATGGTACCAATCACACATCCTCTCCTTTTCCCATCTTCCTTTTTTCCTCAAACTAATTTCTATACCACCTTTTCTCCACTCTCCGTCCTTCTTACCTTTGAACCGGTGGGATCTGTGGCGATGGCGTCGACACTCCCCGTGTGTCCCCGACAGCGGTGTCTTGCCTTCACCTTGTTCCTCTCGGAGTTCCACTCCCACAGCAGAATGGTTTGGTCCAGAGAGGCCGTCAGAAGCAGAGAGGTCAGACCATCTGCACAAAAAAGGGGGTGGACATTGTCTCAGAATGTACAACTCCATTTCAGTGTACACAGAGGTTTTAAGAGATTTCACCAATATTAATAGAATAGCGAATGTCTCACCTCTCTTGACCCAGGCTACATCTTTGACCACGTCTGTGTGTCCGGCCACCGTCATCACCGCCTTGCCCTCCACAGACCAGATCCTGGCCGTTTTGTCATATGACCCTGTCAGAACCCTGCAAAGAACAAACAAGACATGATGAAAAACAACACAGAAAAATCCAAGGCTGACAAGAGATTCTGTTCCATTTTTAAACACAAACTTACTTTTCTTACTTTCCTCTAGAGTAAGAGAAGAGAAATTTGCAAAAGGATGCAAAAAATGCTCCCTGAAAAAAGTTGAATTATTAAACCTGTTGGCCACTGCGTGAAAGGTATTGTGGACCAATTGGTGTGAGCCGATCAAGGGCACATGCCATATGACGAATATTTTTTTCCAAAAGCGCCTTACAGGCAACCTCTTCTGTTTTCTGTGTGATGCCAGTCTGTCTTACCATTCAGCATCTGCATCCACTGAGCTAATCCAGTCATCGTGCATCATACACTCCTCAGGCTCCGGGGCTGTGATTCGCTCCACATACTCTATCTCCACGACTTCTTCCTGAAACACAGACACATTGATACATCAGACATATCAAATCATGTGCCCAGAGACAGTCAAGAAGTATCCTGCCTCCGAAACAATATTTATGTTCCCACTGGCCTAGGATTGAATCCCACCAGAGTTTTCTCTCCTTTCATACTAAATAAAGAATCATAACAAAAGTCATGACATTGCATGCATGACACGTAGATCCTCCATGTCCAAACACTGCACACTGAAGCAAGCTTTACCCAAACTACTTGTCATTGAAAGTGTGCGATGCCAATAACGTGACACTGACACGCACACAGCGTAACCCTTCAGTTTAGGCACTGAGGGTGGTCATACCGTTGATATGCCCTCTGTCTCCATGTGATTGGACAGCGATGACCGCAAGAACTGCCCCCTGACCAGGAAGTCAAACTCCACCTGGCTGTGAGAGCCTATGGAAATGAGAAATAGTAATTAATTTATATACATTCAACATATCATTTTTACTCAAGACTTTAAGAATCATCTGATGCAATGTAGACTGAGTTCAGACAAGAGACAGCATCCAAACAGTTTAAGCTCATCCCCATCTGATATGTCGTTGGGAATTTGTGAGGTGAAACAACAAATCAGAGGATCAAACACAAGCAGCCAAACTGCTGTATAACCTAAATGTTTCTCGATGTTTTAGCCTCGTGTTTTTACCATTCTTTGCTTCCAGCAGCTTGTTGATGACATTGCTGAGGTCCTGTACTTCAGAGCCAGCTGGGATGGAGAATGGGACATCATCTACAGCATACCTAGCAAGAGATGGGGTTTAGTTACCATATACAAGTTACATACACCGAAACTACAGACAAAACGTTAGTTAAAATATAACGGATTAGTTAGTCACACATAAAGTGTATGTACAACACAAAGCAGTCAATGTTAACTGGCGTTACCCACTGCTATTGATGGGATTGTTAGATATCCAGTAAAACCAAGAGACTAACATTACTAAGCTTTGGATATAGACAGTAACTAATAGCTAAACCAAATGTTATTAAACCTAGATGGGTTAAAAACTAAGTAAGTACCAACTCTGTGCTTTTAGCTTTGTAGCTAGTTAGCCGGCTAGCTATTAGTTTTCTTTTAGTTGACTTATCTTGCAGTGTCGGGAATCAGACCTCACCTTTTGTTTTCTGTGAAGAACCTCGCTTGTAACTGAGACATTTTTCTCAGTTTTTGTGTCTACTAAACTCTAGTTAAACAAATACAATGCGGCTGAAATAACTGGTAGGTACTTCATGACACACTTGGCTCTTCCATGCATTCATGCCATGTGGTACGAAAGCAAGGCACTGTAGCCGAACACAGAGAAGTCGATCGATGACGCGGATCGTTGCTCCTCCTGTAATGCCCGTTTCCGTTACGTCGATCTAACCCCTCTGATACTTGCTTCATCTGTTACTGAGAATATACAGCGTGTAGTTCTATAAGTAGGAAAGTCAAATGTTGAAATGTTTCATATAATTTGTGCACAGAAAGTAACCCTTCTTGAAACTGAAACCACTGAAGTCCATCACAGGATTTACCCCAGATTTTTCTGTCAAGCATGAACAATAATGCATCATTTATATAGCACTTTTCACAGAAGCCAGTGATTGAACCTGAATTATCCATCTATTTATCTATCTATCTATCTATCTATCTATCTATCTCCACACAGAACTGACACAGATCAAGCAAACCACAGAGCTACAGCAAAATGTTTATTTCACCAGAGCAGATGTTCAGTCTTAGACAATCAAAGGTTTGTCACAAGAAAGCTGGGAAATGTTTCCGTCCCCTCCATCCCTCTGAGCTAGTTAGAGGCACAGCGTTTGATACAGATGCATCCGCAACAGATGAGTTCACAAATAACATAGAAATTGTCATAAACCAGAGTGGATAACAAACTAATAACTTCATTTTTCTAAAAAATAAGGATTTACAGTTTTCACTGATTTTATGATTTATAATCACATCTCTCACTTGCAGATATAAAAGATCCACTGACAGTTTTGTTCTCAGACATGCACTCTTTGTTGATGTCCAGATACAGGCACACTCAATAGTCTTACCCTTATGATATAAATGTACAATGACAAAACCTAAAATTAAAAATATACACTGTCCACCCATTTTATTCGTCTTCCTCCTCTTTGACCTTCTTTTTCTTCTTCTTTTTCTTCTTTTCTGTTGACTGGAGAGAAAGACAAAGTGAGCAGTTTTTCTGTGAAGTCATCAGGGCTGGACATGCCAACTATAAACACGTGTAGTGTTCATTCATTACTTTAAATCTCATGACAGTCGTGCAATTCCATGACAAAACTGTAAACCTTCCCACATCACCTATGTATCTATTATGCACTTGACTAACTTTCAAGTTGGCAAAGGAAATTTTGCCTCAATCGTACCTCCTCTGTTACTTCTAACTCCTGTTCATCATCCTTTGGTTCCTCAGCGGCCTCAGCTTTCTTGTCCTTCTTTTTCTTCTTCTTGGGAGTCTCTTCTGCTTCTAAAGAACATTAACAGAAACCACCTTGAGCATCATGAACCCCAGAATGGACACCATGCAACGAACACACAAGATATGTGTCAAGTTCACCCACCTTCTGTTGCTGGTTCCTTCTTGGGCTTTTTGGTTTTGACCACTGGCGTCACAGGCTCTTCAGCCTCCTCTTCTACCTCCTCAAACTTCCTCTTTCTCGATGTGGAAGGAAGTGTTGAATCCCCGGACGGATCGTACACCTTCACTTCGCTGTTGAGAACCACAATAGGTATTCATTCCATTCATATTTAATTTGAGAAACAAACAACCTTAGAAGAGCATGTTGTGACTCCATTTACCTCTTGTGTTGGTATTTGTCTGCCTTTGCCATAGCTTTGCCTGTTCCACTGATTCTTCGGATCTGAAAAGAAACCATGGACAAGACACACGATCAGACTACCAGCACAAAGAAAGCACTGAACTAACATATGCATTAACAGTAGACGTTAAATTGTTAGCTGAACCTTGTTTATCAGCCTCAGGCTCCCAAACTGACCTATTTCAACATGTGTAATGAGGAAAGAAATGTGCTGCTACAAAAACATCTTTTTATTGTACCTAAAGCAGCACTGGGCAACTTCACACGGTGGCGGCTCCAAATGCCAGCATAGAACATTTCATTCTCACACCGTTCCTACAGTCGTTATAACTGCACTTACTCCCTTGTCTTCCAGGTGGCGCAGTCTGGCCTCCAACTTAGCACGGTTCTCGACTCCCATTTCGGCATTTGTGTCCTCTCCCAGGGCATCATAGCGGATAGCCAGGGCTGTTTTAGCTGCGAGCATCCTGGAGATCTAGGCAAGCATGATGGAAAACCACGTCAGATTATTTTACTAACTTAGCTAATTGTAGCATAGACTATGGGAAATAAAACCATAGAGCCATCTATACCTGTAGATATCAAATATACATTCTCTAGGGACCGTCCCCCGTGGAACTCACCTTGCCCTTATTCTTGGCAGTGGTCTGGCCCACTAAGGAGGCATGGTAGATGAGACCGTACTTAGGTGTGTCTTTGCGCGTCTTCAGGGCTCTGAACAGGGCCTTCTCTGCTCCAAGAATCTGCACTGTGGAGGCTGGGTGCTTCGCCAGATTCAACAGGGAACCTTAATATAACAGGAACACAAAGGGAGATAATTAAACATGTGATGTCTTTGCAAGTACTTGCCCAAACTACACCTCATTTTCATTTATGACGATAAACGATAGTGTGCTGGATGAATGCACCATTTCTTTATTCTCTCCAATACTTTGAAGTCGTAATTACTTCTACATACTTGAGACTCCATCCCAGCTAAAATGTTATAGTACTTTAGATGTCCAACTAAGGCTGCATGTTCATGGTTTATGTTTCATCACGATTATTTTACTAAATATTGTGATCATGATTATTTGCCATGTTGTTTCTCAGTTTCAATATACATTTCTGGTCTGGCTTTTTTCTTCCTATGCCTCTAAATGCAAGCTCAGATGAGGTAGTGACTTAAAAGCATCAGTCATTTTCAGTACAGTGACATACTGTCGTCATCATCATCGCTTGCTGGATTTCAAATCAACTACCGCTACTTCTCGGTGATTTACCAGCATGTGAGATTAGACGGGCACCGACCAGCTCTCCCACCATCACCGTCAGGTTGGGAGCGATAGCAGTCATGCGGTTCTTCAGGTAGTCGTACAGCTGAGTCCGGTATTCTGAGATTTCAATCACCTGGAAAAAAACACTGACTGTGAGATCACATTGGTAATACAGCTGAGATTATTTTGCCAAAATAAATAAAAAAAATTAGAAGTGCTTCCTTGTTGTTGGCTTAACATCATGTGTGCCATGTGACTATTCAGATGAGGTAGTGACTGAAAAACCCACATGTTTTTTTCAGGAGAAAGACAATTGTCATCATCATCACCACTGTCACTTGAGCTCCATGATATCCAACAGTGAAAGCTTTATATCTAGGGATTTAGGAGACACATACCTGGTCACACAGATGCATGATGTTGTCAATGTCTTGTTCTGACACCTCTGTTCCCATGGAGATTTCAGCAGCCAATTTGACCTCAGACTCGATTTCCTCAGGGAGGATCTCTGACAGATCAGTGGTGGCGACATTTGTGCGATCACCTATAGACACACAGCATGCAGGCAACATTTAGCCACACAGGACCCTTTGCACTGCAACAGCCACGTTGGTGCATTTTCTCAGGCTTCTACATACTTGTATGCCTCAGCAATAAACCCATACAGGCTGAACCACAAGCTCCTCTGTAAAATGCTTTGCAACTGTTTTGGAATGCGCTATGGAAAGAGAGATTACCGATCTTGCGGACACTTTTGCAGTAGGCCAGGTTGTCTGTGATGATCTTGCCCAGCTCGGGGAAGTGCCAGCCATACCACTCTCTACAACGCATAATGTAGTTGTTAAGCTCTTTGTCCAGGTCATCCAGAAGAGCTGGAGAGACAAGGAAAGACCACTCCATTTCAGACTGTATTCACATGCAGTGCAGAAAAAGCCACCATCATAGGCGTCACTAAATATTGTTTTGTGCTTTTCCTGGGTCAAATGAAGAACAAAACTTACAGATGGCCTGTACAATCATGGTGTCCACTTTGTCCGGACTGAACTTCAACTTGTAGCGGGATAAACTGCAGAACACAAAAAAAGATCAACCAGTGAATTACATTACATGTCAAGTTGTTTCGCTTCTGCTATATCTTGGATGATGCTGCTTTCTCAGTGGTAGTGACGAATGCTGAGGAAAATCTACATGACGTTTCAGTCAGCAAGTGTAATCATAGGCAGCGGTCACAGTTATATAACACTGCATCTGTTAGTCGCCTACCTGTGAGCCAAACCCAGGGACATGGCACTGATCTCCCGGGGAGGAAGTCCAGTGATCAGACCCTCAATCTGGTTCCTGATGCCTCTCATCAGTTCAGCCACAGCGGGGCTGTGGACACAGCTCAGGTTCAACTTGTCCTAGAAACCAGAGCAAGTTAGAGCCACACTTGTAAATGGCACTTCAGACAAAAGCTGGCAATGATGCAAACATAGTTACATAATTATGTACACTCCATGACCAAAAGTCAGTGGACACCCCCACTAATCATTGAGTTCAGGTGTTTCAGCCACACCCATTGCTAACAGGTGCACAAAATACAGCACATAGCCATGAAATCTCCATAGACAAACATTTAGAATGAGTGGTAAAGAGCTCAGTGACTTTAAACGTGGCACTGTCATAGGATGCCACCTTTGCCACAAGTCAGTTCGTGAGATTTCTGCCCTACTAGATGTGCCCCGGTCAACTGTAAGTGCCATTATTGTAAAGTGGAAGCGCCTAGGAGCAACAACAGCTCAGCTACGAAGTGGTAGACCATGCAATCTCACAGAGTGGGGCCAGTGAGTGCTGAAGCACGTAAAAATCGCCAATCACCTGTTGCAGCACTCACTGCAGAGTCCCAAACTGCCTCTGGAAGCAACATCTGCACAAGAACTGCGCGTCAGGAGCTTCATGAAATGGGTTTCCATGGCCGAGCAGCTGCACGCAAGCCTCACATCACCATGTGCAATGCCAAGCGTCGGCTGGAGTGGTGTAAAGCACGCCACAACTGGACTCTGGAGCAGTGGAAACGTGTTCTTTGGAGTGATGAATCACGCTTCACTATCTGGCAGTCTGATGGACGAATCTGGGTTTGGTGGATGCCAGGAGAACGCTACCTACCAGAATGCATAGTGCCTACTGTGAAGTTTGGTGGGGGAGGGATAATGGTCTGGGGCTGTTTTTCAGGGTTTGGGCTTGGCCCCTTAGTTCCAGTGAAGGGTAACCTTAATGCTACAGGATACAAAGACATTTTAGCCAATTGGACGCTTCCAACTTTGT
>OOFE01036060.1:0-20773 GCA_900323365.1 Monocentris japonica | reverse complement strand
TCTGCGGCTACGCAGCCCCATACACAGCAAGCTGTGATGCACTGTGTGTTCTGACACCTTTCTATCATAGCCAGCATTAACTTTTTCAGCAATTTGTGCTACAGTAGCTCTTCTGTGGGATTGGACCAGACGGGCTAGCCTTCGCTCCCCACGCGCATCAATGAGCCTTGGGCGCCCATGACCCTGTCGCCGGTTCACCGGTTGTCCTTCCTTGGACCACTTTTGGTAGGTACTAACCACTGTATACCAGGAACACCCCACAAGACCTGCCGTTTTGGAGATGCTCTGACCCAGTCGTCTAGCCATCACAATTTGGCCCTTGTCAAAGTCGCTCAGATCCTTACGCTTGCCCATTTTTCCTGCTTCCAACACATCAACTTCAAGAACTGACTGTTCACTTGCTTCCCAATATATCCCACCCCTTGACAGGTGCCATTGTAACGAGATAATCAATGTTATTCACTTCACCTGTCAGTGGTTTTAATGTTGTGGCTGATCGGTGTACTATGCTGCACTAAGCAATAGTCCAAGAATGCATCTCTTAATATGACCCATCTGCAAACATGGCTGTAGAGTTGGAAGGTAAACAGTGATGTCCTGGAGTAGAAAAGAAAACTATAGTGTCTTGCTCCTTACCCTGTGGGAGACGATCATCACATCAGCAGTGTAAATCATGCACCCAATGAAGTTACAACGTTCTGATATGGATTAATGAAAGTGAACTTTTCAGTATGTATAGACAGCAAAAGGTATTGAAACTGGACTGTAAAGTTGCACTTTGTAGTAGTCATCGATGTAATTGTAATTGATTTTTTTTTTTTTTTTTTTTTTTTTTTTTTTATGCGGAACACATCTTTGCTATCGAGAGAAATCAAATATATAAATGTCTTTAGGGACGCAATTGTGGTACGTAGTCATTTATTTTGACACACATGCTCCACGCAGTTGATGAAATCAGAGCTCTTAATGCTTTTTACTTCCTCTCCTGCACTACACTTCCTCGCCCCTGGATCAAATCTATTTTTTTTTTTTTTTTTTTGTGGTTATGCATTGAATTCATTTAATACCAACTGGGTCAAAAAGGTGTCAACATTTTATATGTAGATTTTGCTGGAAATAGTTACATTTTAACCACTGGTACCCTTGTGACTTGAACCCTGGACCCCCAGGAAGGGCAATCACACTCTGTGTCACACAACCATTCCTTGCTGCAATAAATATACTGGATGGAACTGCTGAACACAAGTATTAGTAATCATCAACTTCCTCTCACGCATTTCTTCTGTGGTAAAATGGAGTTCGAAAGAAATGGAAAACAAAGATTTTTAAGTATCTATTTTGTTTCAGCTTGACCACTCTCAACATGAAACAATATCTTTCCAAAGAATTGACTGAACATGTTTCCATGACATCCTCTGTCTCACTGTTAGAGGTTATTTTTCGAAGAATGATTTTTCCCAGAAATGGGTGTGGGCATTTGGGAGACTGGAGACCTATTTTATGAATGGAAAATGCGCTCAAAAACTCAATCCATGTGTGTTGTTCCTCTGATGGTGGGCAGTATGATCAATATTTGGGAATATGAACGGCTCTGTGAAACGATAATCCATTGAAAATGACTTGAACCTGCGATAAACGTAAGCAGCTCATCCAGGAGCTCTTTTATTGATGATGGATGGGAGGCAAACTCGTGAATCCCTGCTGTTTTCGTTCAAACTTTTACACCTAAATGTGCTTTATTTCAAACGGGTTCTATTAGCTCTGAATCAAAAAAATCCCTCTCCATATCTGCAGCAAGTCATTTTTTCTATTTTCTTTTCGTCAGTTTTAACACTTTGTTTCAGGTTTTGTTACTTTTTTCCACAAAAAGATCTGCTGTTCACTTCTTCCATCCCTTAATTTCAGTTTTGTGAAAATATTTGTTTATCTGCACAAATTCTGACCAATGTGCTCAAGAATGTAGGGAAACTATGTCATTTTGTTTTATGGTGGATATTACGAAAACAAAATGTGGTCTCTTGTTAAACCACACGCAGAAATAATCATGTAACCAGTGACAATGAACACGGCAAATTTTCCAGGGCTTCGTAAGATTTTTTTCAGTGACAATTATTTGGAGTTGGAAAGTGTTCATTGGTTGCTTGTCCACTCATAGAGCTGATGTGGCTCTGGGGCAAAGTGTTAAATTA
Source organism: Monocentris japonica (assembly GCA_900323365.1). Taxonomy (NCBI): domain Eukaryota; kingdom Metazoa; phylum Chordata; class Actinopteri; order Trachichthyiformes; family Monocentridae; genus Monocentris; species Monocentris japonica. The sequence goes on along the minus strand of OOFE01036060.1, from coordinate 18,584 downwards.
ACTCTGATGGGGGTAGAATGATAGAGACATTGGCGAAGCAGTTCAGTTCAGTTCTGTGTTGACCTGGCATGTTGCCCAACAAGTTGCCGGGCGTATCACAGATTTAATGCAGCGCAGCTCAGGTAGGTGTAGTGTGTTCAGCTTTTTAATATCACAATTTTAAAATGATGAACCATGATGACACACAACATTACATTGTGGTATTGTTCCTGAAAATAGGACCATAACATGTTGCTGGATTCGGAAGCGCAATATCTCAGATGAGATCGATTTCAGTTCAGTTGTCCAGTCTTATCCTCAGAGTGTTCCTGATCACGTGCTTCTCTGCTATAAGTGATGCCACAGCCCAGGGCAATGCGTACTCCAGAGTCACAAGTCCACCCAGATTGTACCTATGACCTGAGTAGTCCCAGGGACAGGCCCCCAGCAGCCTCAAACCCACCCCCCAACTCAACTCCCATAGGTAGATGAACAGGGTGTAGGCCGTCAACCGCACAGGCAATGGGTGGCGCCGTGCCAGCAGCCTGGCTCTCAGGCTCTCCATGAGGTAGATGGCAGTGGCGTACATGGGCAACGCCCACAGGCTGCTGTGTCCCGCCAGCCTCCTGTCCCGGGTGTCGTACCAATCCCAGACCGCAGTGAAGGCCACCTCACAGAGGCAGCCGTGCAGGGCGTAGACATAGAGACGGACCAGGGGAGAAAGAGGACGGGTGGAGCCACTCTCATGTGGCTCTGCTGGGGCTTCCTCATCATCTCCAGCCCCTGCCATGAGATGACAGCGGATTAAAACATACCTCCAATTTTAAATGACAACACTTTTCGAGCTGGAGATATTGAAATGATGAACTCCAGGTATTGATTTTTTTTCAAAACAAATATACAGTGTTTTGAAATAAAACTCAACTGATGCAGATGTGTCATCATTATAAAACATACGTAAATGATGCAATTGACTTCTATCAAATGTATCATTTACATCAATACCTCCTTGATTATATGTTTTCACCACTATAATTTAATGTTTGAAACTAGCTCATCAGTGCATTGCAATTCCCATATTCGTTCTTAATTGCAGAGAACCAAGGAGAGAGATGTGGCTGCTGACTTCCGCCCACCCACTATTGTGGGTAGAACTGTGTCATTTTCCACGAGCAACAGTCGCATTCATCCCTGCCCGACTCTATGTAGCAAGGATCACACTCAGTGACGCCACTAACTAACTGCTAGTCAAATGTTTTTGCATCTAAAAATAATAAAAATGTCACAAATGAAACAAAAACAAGACAAACTAGGCATTGTGGAGGAGCTGACGTCATCACCATCTAGCTTTATTCTGTCTGTCTGCCTGCTCCCTTGTACTTGTCTTAATATATGTATACTTCATACGTTTGATCAGCATATTACAAATTATTTCTTCATGATTCGAATGCAAAGGAAAACAGAGTCCCAGAAAACTAAACTAAACTACCATCAACTTCACCTAAAACACAGCAGTATACCTCTAAAAAGAAAGAGATGGGTTTCTGCCTTCAGAATCGGGGAGCCCACCTCCCTCCAACCATTACCCCATAATATTTCTTTGAGGAAGTGCCCTTTTCACCCAGAGCCTCTTTCCCATATAACAATACCTCCAGTGTGCACAGCGCTGTTCCCTCAGGTGAGACAGCGGACATGCTCCTAAGTGGATTAGCAGGCTAATAGCCCAGTTTAGCAAATGGATGGCTTGGAAAATCCCCAACAGGTTTTCACTCTGCATTTAAAAAAAATGTACTAATGTGGGTTTGTCAATAAAAAAAAAAGTTGACTGTCACTGTCATTGTGTTGATTATTTCTGGATATTTCCACGACAGGATTTAATCCATGTCCGTTGCTTCACTCACTCCAATAGAGATTAATTAACGAGAGTAAATGCCATATTATGCCACTATGTGTTGACTTCAACAGTGATGAAACATTTAGCAGTGCCATTAATAGTTATAGTTAGTAGTAGTTCCTACCTTGGACATGAGTACCTGGAGTCCTCCTCACATGCAGTGTTCTCACCTCCATCCCTGGGCAGCATATGGATCCCTGAGGCTTTGCATTTAATCCCCCTTCTTCCCTGTGTGTGTGTGTGAGTGTGTGTGTGTGTGTGTGGTGTGTGTGCGTGTGTGTGTGGATCCCGGGCTAAACATTAAGCTTTTCCATGTTATCAGAGTGAGACAGCGATGTCTCTGTCACAGGCCGAGGTCGCGAACCAAGAGGAAGACCCAGGAAGTAAACCTAGGTGTGTATGTGTGTGTGTGTGTGTGTGTCCATGTGTCTGTGTGTAGTAGCAATACCAGTATTGATCTCCACCAGTTGGAAATTGGGGAGGAAAGAACTGACCCTGACACTCCCGTTTGAGTTGTTCATTCATGTATCATTGCTGTGTACACCGGGGACAGGATGTGACTGTAACACCTCTAACAAATGGTCTGTAATAATAGTGATAGCTTATATTATCACCTGTTTAGTGAAGAATCACCTGGTTCAAAAGGTTATAACTGCTAGGTACTGGAGAAAACATGAAACAGCAGCAGAATTCTGCTGATGCATATATTCTACTGGGCTTCATGTTGGGATGTGTGTCTTTGTGTGGATATAAATTCAATATTTCTGCATGAATTTGTACTATATTTAGGTTTTGCGTTTTGATTTGATGTGCAAATGAAATAAAAGCCTGTCTTATATTCAGTACAGCCTATATTCATTGCGGGATTTAAATTGGCTCAGGAACTGAAAAGGTAATTCTCAGGCATCTCAAGTATAAAATGTGTCACTGGAGTTTAAACTGTTCACAATTGCACCGAAAACTCTCCAAGTATGCAACAGATGAAGTAACTACAAAAAAAGCATTGCGTTTAAAGGACGCAAATGTGGATTATGGAGATGGCAGAGATGTCCATTAAAGACTCACTAAACACATATGAAGATGGATGTTGAGCTCCGCCCACAGAGTTTCACACATACTCAACACACAGTCTCCATGTGTATAAAAATAGTCTACAATGTGCCATAAAGTGTCTCTGTGTAGATAAGCAGATGTCAGGCCTGACATGGTGCCACTATTGGGTCCTGTATGTTTGTTTAGTGTGTGCTCTAATAAAGTGGTGAGCTGAATGATAGACCTCCAGATCAGAGTCCAGTGAATCTAGCAAACATACTGGGAGGGCTGGGACCAATGACCATTAAGTTATCGAGTTGACAAAGGTCTGACTGTGCACACAGCGGTGAGTGGGATGGACTGTGTGTGTGTGCATGTGTGTGCGTGTGTGTGTGTGTGGGTGTGTTGGTCAGAGAGTCATCATCAAAGATAGAAAGTTTGGTAAGGGAAATCTGCATCCCTTCTCTCAGAAAACACAGGGAACCTTCACATTTCTGGCCAAATCACTGAGCAGTAGCAGTCAAATAGTGACTAATTCTGCTTTTTGTCTTCGTCAGAATCATTATCAAAATTGAGTTGGTATAGTTTCTGCTGAATTGAAGTGAGATGAGATGAGATGAGTCGAGATGAGTTGTGATGAGTTGAAATGAGTTGAGTTGAGTTGAGTTGAGTTGAGTTGAGTTGAGTTGAGTTGAAATTAAATTAAATGGTTTGGAATGAGATGAGTTGAGATGAGTTGTGATGGGTCTGGCCCAGACAGCTCAGTTGTTAGAGCGTGAGACTCTCAGTCTCAGGGTCATGGGTTTGATCCCCACATAGTATCAACTATTACCTTTGGATAAAAGTGTCTGCTAAATGACTGTAATGTGGTGAGATGACATGAGTCAAGGTGCAGGGAGATGAGGAACACAAGAAAATAGCATATAACACATGAGGTAAGTTGGAAACATTGGTTGCAACGAAGCCTATCAGTGAATGTTCCTTTTAATGATAATTGTTAACAGTGATGCTTGGAGCATATTGGCACACATACTTGTTAGATTGCTTAGATGCCCTTGCTCTTGTTCATTGTGTTCTGGGCTCAGACAAATCATTATTTTATACGTGTTTGAACTCATCGCGGAAGTTTACCTCAGCAAAACCCTCCAGCCTCAAGATCTGATAATTGATTTCAGAAGAATTGAATGTCTTCCTCCCAGTAGGTCAAACCCACTCAAAACTGTCACACTAGCTTTCCTTTTGTTTCCTTTTGTCACTTTTTCAACGATCGGCTCGCTATGTGTCAAATATGGAGAGAGTTGCATACAGAAAAGGTAGAGCAAAAGAAAAAAAGTGCAGGTGCAACATGTGGAGTGAAGGTGCTGACATGTTTTGATTGTGGTCTCAGATTACCCGGATTGGCTCACTTGCTGTGTCATCGTCATCACATCATGACCAACCCTCCGAGGAAGTCAGCTTTAAAAAAGAGAGAGTCTCAAGAATTTTGTCTCAGAACTACTAGGGGAACCTGAACTCGAAATCCATTGATGGGCCCCTTTGCCCTCTGATCCATGGGAGAAGGGAAGGTCCTGAAATAATTACTGACTATAGATAGGAGTTGGTGAGTACTGAGAATTTTACAACATATTAGAATTAAAAAAGTATACGTATGTGGATACAGGGGATTGCATGACTTGTACATTCTCTGCAACCTGCACAACAATTGCAAATCCTTTTCAAGTTGAGACAACTAAAATACTTTTAGACCTCCAAATAGCATTTCTAGTAGAGCTGACTACTCACTTACGTTGTTTTGAACTTTCATCCGTGTGTCTCTTGGCACTAGCATTGCAATTTGAAAACGATCAACAGAGACAAGATGTGTCAGGTGTAAATACAAACTGTTTTGGATGGAAAGGGAGAAGTTTGATTCAGTTAGCAAATACAATTTCTCATATTTTATCCCATATTTAACAGCTCTGAAAGCACCACATTCCGTCTGGCTGAAATATGATCTATATTATGTTGTTGTGTAATGGCATGATGCTCTGCAGTCGCCCCTTAGATGGAGGAAGCTTTGATACAAGTCTTTATAGATTTTTGCCAAACAGGAAATTGTTTGGTGTCTGATCCATGAAATACCAAGAACTGACATGCTGTCTCATTCTCTCCTCTTCTTTGGAAAAGATGCCCTCTAAGTTCTGGTGAAAATAAGGAGTGGTGGAAAAGCCTGTAGAGAGAGAGAGAGATTGAATTGTATTCAGGCCACAGCTGAAATGGCTTCTGTGACTGGTATCCCAGGGGTGATAAATCAGACCATCACCTCCATGCACTGCCAATCCCGCCACAACGTAGTGGCCTCGGCCTTGCCTCCCCTCCTCATTGTTGAGATGATAGTGGGCTTGCCAGGAACCATCGTGGCCTTGTGGATCTTCTGCTTCCACCTGAAGATCTGGAGGCCCCACACTGTATTCCTCTTCAATATGGTTCTGGCTGACTTCCTGCTCCTCATCAGCGTGCCCTTCCGCATTGACAACTTCCTTCGTGGCGAGTACTGGGTGTTCGGAGATGCCTGGTGCCGCATCAACCTCTGCATGCTGGCAGTCAACCGCTCGGCCAGCATCGCCTTCATGACCGCCGTGGCGGTGAATCGCTACTTCAAGGTGGTCCACCCACATCACCGTGTCAACCATATGACCTCGACTCAGGCGGGCTGGATGGCGGGCTTGATCTGGACAGTTGTGATGACTCTGCGGGCCCCGCTGCTGACCACCAAGCTCCTCCACCAAGAGGACAACAGCTCCCTGTGTCGGAGCTTCAATTCCTACAACGTGGCGTCACTAGACCTGACGATGACGGTGCACTACGTGATCTACATTGGAGAGTTCTTCTTGCCTTTGTTGCTGTTGCTGTTCTACTCCGTCCGGATTGTCTGCAGACTGCACCAGCGGCAGATGAACAAGGCGAAGAAGGTGAGGAGGGCCATCCGAGCAGTAGGGGTGATCGTTGCCGTTTTCATCGTCTGTTTCATGCCGGGTATCGTCACGGGTCTGGGTGGGATATTCATCCAGATGTTCCGCCCTTCAGACTGCGTGTCGTTCAGGAGGATCACGGAGCTCTTCAGCCTGTCCATTGGCTTCACTTACCTCAACAACACCTTGGACCCCATCATCTACTGTTTCTCCAGCTCCATGTTTCATGAGGCCCTCATGAGTTTAATCAACCGCCTGGGCGTGCAGAAGATGATGGTGAGATGCTGCAGCAGCAGAGCCAGCCACGGCTGAGAGGCGCTGGGATGACAAAGGGATAAAGAAAGTATTTGCTTTCATGAAAAGTAAAATTTATGAAATAGAGAAAGTAAATACATGGCTCCTGGAAAATCATTTGATCGGCAATTCCTTCCTTTGGTTTTAGGATTGTGGAGCTTTTGTGATTTGTTTTCAATCACATTATATTCCAGCTCTTCAAACATGCCCTTGCTTGTGCACTATAGTTCCATTGTGATCTAGCTGGATAAGTGGGTCTTGAGCAAGGCTTCATTTTTGCAGTGCAACACTCACCTGCACTTTGCCATTATGCAGCCATATTTTGCCATGAAAACGTTGAACATAACATCTTTAATGAAATTATTGAAAATGAAGTCTCACTAATATGTGAATTGTGGTTTTGATTTGCGTGAACTGAGTGAAATTAAAGTAAATTCACCCCAACCATGATGTGACAGCATCTCCCTTCCATAGGCCAACATAAGGAGCCCCAGACAGGACTTGTATGATGACCCTAATTCCGGTCTACTCATATAGATTACTACGGGCCCATAAATCGCAGTGGAATCAGGGAATAACAGTGATGAACTCAATAGATTCCAGTTGCGGTAGTACAGCCAAATTCAGCCTCATTAGTATTAGTATTAGTAACAGTATTAAATGTCAAGTCAGCCACCAGAAATTTCTCCTGTTTTTACCAGCTAAGAAACATTTCTAAAATTAAATCATTGTTATCCCTTCCTGACATGCCTTCCTTTCAACTCATGTTGACTACTGCAATTTTGTTTTGAAAAGTGCTATATAAATAAAGTGTATTATTATTAGTAGTAGTAGTAGTACATTGATAATTATTGGTGATTCTTAATAAAACCTTGTTATCATGTGTGTGGTGTAATAGGTTGTGTGTGTATATCTAGTCAGGGCTATGCGAAAAAAGCATTTCACTGCATGTATGTGTATGTGACAAATAAAGTTCCTTTCCTTTCCTTTCCTTATTGTCGCCTAAAGCAATCGTTCACTTCAGCAGAACATTTCCACATACATGTGTACCTGCATAGGAGTTGAAGAACTGGACCAGCCAATTCCTCAGTCCTGCAATTCAATCAAAACAGACAAAATGACCAAGTCCTGTTTAAACCTAGATACCGTTACCATACTTGGATCTATTATGTAACTGGATTATAGTAGCCTAATCTGACTGCAAAAAAATGACAACTGATAGTGAACTAATTTCATAAACATGTTCAAAGGAAAGAAGGAATTTTGACTGTGTGGTTATGAACACAAACATAATTTTCCACATCATGAATGATAGTTGTAAATCACGATCATTATAATAATATTTACATTGCACTCCTGCACATAGAAATAATCAGGCTGTTGATATAGATTAGATAGATAGATAGATAGATAGATAGACAGACAGACAGACAGACAGACAGACAGACAGACAGACAGACAGACAGATAGATAATCAACTTTATCTTATCTGAATAAATTAACTGATAAAATAAATTGATGGCCAAACAAACAAATAAATAACTCTTTAATTGGCCCGACCTTTGGGTGTTATTCGGTGATCTAGCCACTAGATGGCAGTATCAAAACACTACAATAGTTTCCTGCGAACAGCATGACGGGATACAGGAGGGCCTCTGAACCGACTATGATACAGTTCCTCGGAAGCGCGATGTTAGATATGTACTTTTGAAAAAAAAAAAGTCCTAACAGCAATTAAAGCTGTAAATAGGTGTTAAAATATTTCGTCGTGCGTTACTAAATAAATTAGATATGTATATTCCTCCAAGATTGCAAATTAATGTCTCTTAAGAAGTGATTCCGGTTCAGGGGAAAGGTTTGAACTGCTTTCTGGAAAGTGACCATTGTTATAATCAGGTCGAGGCTGTTTTCATTTCCACTGGCTGACTTTACAAGTTTTATACGGGTTTACTACAGGAAAACAGTGCGACCACTTTAGCGTGACATGAAAGAAGTGTCAAGGTGAGTGACGCGTGGGGTATATTCACCAACTTGTGAACATTTTTCATTGCATTGAAGGTGGTTCAAAAGAATAGGCTAAAAAGCTAACGTTAGCTAACTATCACAACAACCGATCAAGGCCTGTTGCCACCGTCCGTTAGCTAGTTAGCTTGTAAGTTGTTGGCTATCTATGAACGTTAACTTGGCTAACAAAACAAAACGATGTCTGCTGCTGTGTTTGGGAATACGACAATCCACTTAAATCAGTCCATCCGGAAACTGACTCGTTAGTTAAACCCACTTCTTCCGTAGCAAACAAGCCGTGTCTGCTAGCTTGCTAAATTAGCCAGCGTTCGTTAGCGTTTCCCACCTATTTGTAGCCTCTCAGCTAATGTTCGCTGGCCACTAGCTGAGTTAACTAGCATCCCCAAACACTTTTCAGCTGTTGTTTCCCACTGGCAAACATTAGTAATGAACTCACTTCTCACATTTAGAATAGCACAGATCAATAATGCGCTTGGCGTTCAAATGAAGTAGGCGCCTTGCTGTCAAAACAAGGCAATGTTTACGTCTGGGTCCTCGATAATGGAAAGGATAGGAGCATAACACCAATAACCAACAAAGCCTAATACATTTTGGCGGTAGCTGCTAAGTTTATGAGCTCTACCAGCTACTCTACCTGGGATCATATATATCTTTATAGCTGGTGAAATGTTGAAACTGGCTGAGATGATAGAACTAAGTTTCCTATTCTGGTAGCTGACATTTCACTTATTGCTTCTTGTCCCCATGCCCTGCCCCCTCCCTCCACAGCACCATGCCTGGTGGGCAGCAGCCTCAGAAACACTATGGCATCACCTCTGCCATTAGTCATGCACCTCCACGAGACATAGATCACCAATACACCAAGAAGCTCAGTGATGCAATGAAACCATTTGGGGTGTTTGAAGATGAAGATGAACTGAACCATAGGTGAGGAACAGCACATGTTAATGTTACATTTACTTGTAAACATCCATTGGGTATCTTGACTGTATACCTTCTAGAGCTGCAGTCATGCCTTCCTGCTTGAATGCACATGCTTGGAATTGAATTAAACTGAATGTTGAATATATAGTATTTGTAGTATATGTACAGTCTACCATTTAATGTCTTATATTGTCCTATTGTCTCTATAGAAGTTGGGCTGGTATGTACTGTGTAGCTCCACAATTAATGTATTCTGCATTAGGGCATCTTCCCACAGTCCCCAAGACAAATTCATGTATATTACTTGTAAGTAGCAATTAAAGCAGCTCTGATTACATTGCTGGTGAAGGCAGTGGGTTGTAGCACATGAAGCATCTGATGAACGTTTTCTCCTTTCAGACTTGCTGTTCTTGGAAAGTTGAATAACTTTATTAAAGAATGGATAGCAGAGATCAGCGAATCAAAGGTAGGTGCTGTTGGAGCATTTGCTCCCTTAATGCTCATAATGCCATCCAGTAGAATAGTGTCATGTCATGTCAGTACTTTTTTTTTCTTTCTCTTGCTTAGAACCTTCCACCATCTGCAGTAAGTAACGTAGGGGGCAAGATATTCACATTCGGCTCATACCGTCTTGGAGTGCACACAAAAGGTATTTATAGTCACATTTCTGATGTTTTTTCAGCAGCTTATTGTGACCATAACATTGATCCCTGTTGCAAAAATAGCTTGTTAATGGGTGAATTTTGTGGCATAGAAGTTGATAAAGCATTGTTTAATGTGTTGCAGGGGCTGATATTGACGCTTTGTGTGTGGCTCCACGCCACGTAGAAAGAACTGACTTTTTCCAGTCTTTCTTTGAGAAGTTAAAACAGCACGAAGAGATCAAAGACCTGAGGGTAAGTCTTCTATAGAGACGATGGCATTTCTCATTATAGCACGTAGCAGAAAACGAGCTTTCCTACAGGCCACAATGACTTAAATCCCAGACTTCACCAGTCACTTACCGGCCTTCTAGACAATTGGTTACCTGTTAAAGTCGCTAGTAGACAAAACTTCCAACATTGACCAACATTCAGCCAGTGATTAGTGTTAATTTGAGTTGGCAGTCCCAATCAACCATAAATCTAGCCCCAGATTTATTTTTTTATGTGGCTTCTGTTTGTGCTTTCCAGGCTGTGGAGGATGCTTTTGTACCGGTGATCAAATTCAAATTTGATGGAATAGAGGTAAGTTAGTTTGAGGTCCAGTGATGCATGCTGTCTACGTTCAAATTCTTACATTTTTAGCGCCTAGTAGTTTTAGCGTCTTATGTGTTAATAACTACTTCTTCCTAAATGGGTTTGCTCCTATGACCCTGGTGCTTCTGTGTCCCTGCCATAAAGGAGCTGTGTGACTAATGTATGTGCTGCTTTCTCTCTCTGTGACTGTGTCCAGATTGACCTGCTCTTTGCCAGACTGGCCCTGCAGTCCATTCCAGACAACCTGGACCTGAGGGGAGACTCCATCCTGAGAAACTTAGACATCCGTTGTATTCGCAGCCTAAATGGTATGCTGCATGGCTTTTGTTGGACTGGACAATGGTGGAGAGGTTTCCAGTTAGGCCTCCTCTCAGTCTTTCTCTCACTGAGCAGTTGCGCAAGATGGGGACTTTTTTGAGAGGGGGTGGAGTAATGTAATACTTGACTCATAATAGGTATAAATAAGGCAGATGTCTTTTGTTGTTCAGGTTTGTGATATTTTCCCCCTCAACACAGGCTGTCGAGTGACTGATGAAATTTTGTACCTGGTGCCAAACAAAGAAAACTTCAGGCTGACATTGAGAGCCATCAAACTATGGGCAAAGCGTAAGTGGACTGCATGCAATGAAAGTCAATGCATCACTTGTTCTCATTTCCCACATTTCCTTGTTTATAAATGGCAAAACATTTCTGTTGTCATCACATCAGTGAATGTTTCCCATTTTTGTTTACACTTGACAAACCGACCATGCACTTCTGTTTTTTTGTTTGTTTTTTTTAAAGATTTTTTAAAAACACCCTTTTGTGATGTGGCCTCTGCCTGCAGGTCGTGGAATCTACTCCAACATGCTGGGTTTTCTGGGTGGGGTGTCATGGGCCATGCTGGTGGCCAGGACCTGCCAGCTGTACCCCAACGCTGTGGCTGCCACGCTAGTCCACAAGTTCTTCTTGGTTTTCTCCAAATGGTGAGGACTCTGCACATGCAGTTACACTTATCCTTTCAAGTTCACTTCCTTTTGTTCTCTTCCACCTGGAGGAAGTTTTTCAGAATCTTGTATTGTGGAGGTGCTCAGTTTGTGCTTAATTCCATGCCTATTGCATTTCATTATTTGTCCATGAATTGTAACATCTCTGTCATGTAGACATACATCTTTATGGACAAAACTGAAGACTCTAAATCTATTTTCACTTTCCACATTTGTCATTTCCTTTCTGCAGGGAATGGCCGAATCCTGTGCTGTTGAAACAGCCTGAAGACAGCAATCTGAATTTGCCAGTGTGGGATCCTAGAGTGAGTATCAAGTCTTAACATGGGTCTTTGAATGTCATTCAGCTCCTATTTTGTATGTGCATGGCTATGCATGCACAGGGAACATTATCTGGTCTGTTGATTTGGGAGTGAAGGAGCTTATTGATGTTTTGGAGGTAGCTCAGAAGAGAGACTGTGTTGGATGTCTGCCGTTGGCTTTTGGGTGTGTGGGTGTGAAATCCTACTCGGGCAGTAAGGTGGGTGAGATGTACTTAGATGTGTGGATGAAAGCCTTCATTTCTGCCTTGTAACCAACCTCATTCCCTGTGCCCTGGTTTTAGGTGAACCCATCTGACAGATACCACCTGATGCCCATCATTACACCCGCCTACCCCCAGCAGAACTCCACATACAATGTCTCCACGTCGACACGCACCATCATGAGCGAGGAATTCAAATATGGTATGGAAGATGTTTTTTTCTTGTGGTTCTTTGGGGTTATTTTAAGACACTTTCAGGCAGAGTCGCTGTCGTGTTAAATGCTCTCCATCTGTATATTATTTGTCTCACAATGGACTGATGGAGCCCAAATCTTTTTCATATGACTTCAGTGTTTCCCAACACTCAGAACCTTAGTTGTGGAGGAAGGGCATCAGGAGGGGTGGGGAGGGGTGTCAGACATCTTTTTCTGAGGTCAGACTGCCCTTGACTGTTTCACACAAGCTGAAGGGGGAAAAAGAGGGTGTGGCGTGTTTACAAACTACAGCTGCACACCTCAATTTCTATACACTGACCAACTTTTTAACTAAGGATTATATGGAAAAAACTTCATCATTTCTGTTGTTTGGATTACATTTGAGAGCGACAAGAGGCCGTTACAGAGTTGCTCATGGAAAGCTGAGCTGTCTCCTGCAGCGATGAGTCTCCAACTTTAGTTTACATTTCACAAAATGACACATGATGTTTCATGGCCTGTTGTAAAGCGCCTTTCTCCCTCTTGTCTCTGCCGGGAACAGGTCTGAGCGTCACAGATGAGATTCTTCAGGGGAAAGCAGAATGGTCCAAACTCTTTGAACCACCCAACTTTTTTCAAAAGTACAAGTAGGTATTCATCTTGTCACTTACATTTTGCTAACCAAAGCAACATGAGTGAAAGATGTAGATACACATGGGCCATCACGATATAGTAAAGGGTATAGCAAACTTACCTGTGATACTGCCAGTCTCTCTAAGCCTGGTAGCTTTACCAGATAGTCATTTTTCTTAACATTTTGTCTGTTGACTGCAGAGTCAACATTGTCAAATTCATGGCAGGCTAATAAAAACACAAAATAAAAGTTTAGATTTGGTTCACCAATTTAATCGGTGGTTTGAGTAAGAATCTATGTGGAGGGGATATGTCCCCTTTCTAGCATGGGCTTCCCTTTTAGCACCACCTCTCTGTGCAGTTTTGTATCTTAAATTGCTTTAGTCTCACATCTTGGAGTTTTTTCTTTTCTGCTTGTTGCAGGCATTACATCGTTCTGACTGCCAGTGCATCTACAGAAGAAAACCATTTAGAATGGTGAGTGCCAAAGGCCTGGATTTCTCATAAAGGCTCAGATAGCCCAGTGTGATTTGACTCCCAAGTCATTTCAACGCAGCTGGCAACTTTTCAGTGTTCTTAATGGTTTGTTTGTGTGAGGAATTCCCATTAGTTGATGCTATTTCACTTAGCTAGTCTTCTTAGGGTCCAGGTAGAGCAGATATTTCATACAAAATGACAGTGTAATACTGCAATATCCATCAATGCTGCAATAAGAAGATAACGGGAGTGATTGGCAGCTCTGTGAATAAACCCTGATGATTCTCTCAGGATTGGTCTGGTGGAGTCAAAGATCCGCGTTTTGGTGGGAAATTTGGAGAGGAACGAGTACATCACCCTGGCCCATGTCAATCCCCAGTCCTTCCCCTGGTCCAAGGAGAACCGCAATGAGTGAGTCCAGTTTTATCCATGCTTCACTTAGGAGGAGGTTCCAGGACTGGTAAAGGCCTATGCAATGCTAGCACAAGTCAATGAGGCATGACATCATTATTCTCAGAAGTATTACTGCAGCTTTGGGAGTAACGGTATGCGTTTTATACCCCATTGACTTGCTCTAGCGTCACTAACAGATGCTAACATCTGTGAGTTCCCAGAAACCCAAACTCTTGCTCACAACAATCCTCAACCTTGAATTGCCTTGCCATATTCTGTAGTTAGGGCGTACTGACATGAGTACCTAATCGGTCTTGGAAACTGTAGAGACCACATCCATGTACACATCCAGCGGAGGTGCTGGCTTGAGTGTGAATTAGTGGGTCTTACTAGCAGCCTTTTCACCTTTTTGTCACAATAAATGGTGAAAAGGCTTATAATGTGCACCAGTGGAATGGAAACATTGAATTTAAGGTGAAGTGATTTTTTTTTTTTTTTGCTGAGCTGCCTCTGTGTCGCACCCAAGGAACGACTTTGTGTCCATGTGGTTCATCGGGATCATCTTCAAGAAAGTGGAGAATGCAGAGAGCGTGAACATTGACCTGACATATGACATTCAGTCTTTTACAGACACAGGTAGGTCCTGCCACTATTTCTTTCCTTTCTGTTAGTAATTATGGAACAATGCAAAAAAAAAGTGGGCATGCTCAATTCTTGTCTTCAAATCTTGTCTTCACTGAACCTCAAAATGACGTCACGTCCCATGGTTCCCTGCAGTGTACAGACAAGCCAACAACATCAGCATGTTGAAGGACGGGATGAAGATCGAAGCGACGCACGTGAAGAAGAAACAGCTCCACCAATACCTCCCTCCAGAGGTGGTGCAGAAGAAGAAGAGGGTGAGTTATTTTCCTATGCATCCGTTGAGGAAAATACCACTATCATATCGGTCACTTCTTACCTACTGCCTCAACGTTTCTTGCTTTTCTTCATCCTCTGTCCCGCCTCCTGCTTTTTCAAATCTCTCCTCCTCACCCCAGAGCATAGCAGAGTTGAACCGGAGCTCTAACGGAGGGAGCTCCAAGCGGATCTCTCTGGACAGCAGCCATCTGGACACCTCCAGAGATACAGACTCAGGGACTCCCTTCAGCTCCCCAACCCCGACCAGTAAACCCTCCAAACCCGCCTCGGACACAGATGACAGGTATGACGAGGAGATGCCAGGAGATTCATGCATGTATTTCATATGTTACACATTTTACATTCATTTGCACATCCTGCATTCATGCTGCAATTCACATATTCTCCTGCTTTTCATTCAGGTGTTTGTAGTCAAGAAAAAATGAATCGACATTCAAAATACGAGCTGGTTTGCAATGGGCCCATCACATTTTCAATAATCATTCATTCTCATTCTTTTCTGCTGTTATTTTTGCACACATTCATGCTATATTTCATATATTTCTCATACTTCTACTTTCATGTATTTCTGCTTAATATGTTCTAGTGTTGTAATTGTCGGTTGCCTTAGGTTTCCATACCCCCATTTGCTGTAGTCTTATTTTTATCCTCTTTTTCTTCGCTGTATCCTAGTACTATTTGCTGTGCAATGACCCAATTTCCCCTGAGGGGTCATTAATGTTTCATCTTCAGCAAGAAGATTTCACATTTATTAAAAGATGTGTATATGAATGCTGGGATCTACAACACATGACAATGAATGAATGTCTTAAGGTTGTGCCTTCTGTGTTTTGCAGCGTCAGCCCTCCCAAGCCTCTGTTTGCGGAAGGCTCCCCAGTGCCCAGCGCCTCGCCGCCTGCTAAAGACCAGGGCATGTCCATCCCTGTCATTGGCTCAAGTGAGTCTCATCATAGTATTATATTGAACACCATCAAAATGTCTTTTCCTCCTCTTTATCTTGTCCGTCTGTGCCTCTCATCACTTCCTGTAGAGTCAGCAGCTAAAGCCAGGCCTCCCTCCCCGCCAGCCAGCAGCTCCATCCCCACAGTGGTGAGCGGGAATGTGAATCCCAACGCCACCAGCAGCCCCAGAGAGGAGCCTTTGCCCAATGGCCTGGAGGACCCCGTCAACGGAGCTACTACCAAGAGACCACACTCGCCTACGCAAGAGGACCTGGCCAAGAGGCACAAAGACACAGAGGTAGGGGATGCTGTATTTGTCACCTCAAAATGCAGGGTTAAAATGACATGACATGTTGGAGTTTGACTTTTGTAATGGCAGGTTTTGTGGAGAACACATACTATAACTCCTGCCGCTGTGCTGATCTGTGTTTTCAGTCTGCGTCCAGTGACGACTCGGCATTCAAAGAGCCCTATCCACCTTCCTCTGAACCCCATGCACACGGAGATGGACCCAATATTGTAGGTGATCGTCTTCTGTCTGCACTCTTGACTGTCTTTGAAGTTGGACTAATGAAATTCAGCGTTCTCACATTTGGCCTCTCTCTCTTCCTCATCAGACTGCTCTTTCCGGGGCAAAGGCTAAGCCCATTCCAACCATTGATACCTCAAGAACACAGGTAGCTCATCCTTTGTAGACCTTCACGGCCTTGAGATATTTTTAAAATGACTTGTTTCTTGTTGATTTTTTGAGTCCAAGCACAAGTTAGGCTATTGGCTACGTTTGGAGTTGATTGTAGTGATGGACTAGTTTCGTATAAAGCACTGAAATAAAATGCACCTGAGGTTCTTTGTTGATTAGAATCACACAATAGATTTAGTCTGTTCATTTCTAATGTCACTGTTTCTCATCTCAGAGACTTCCCAGTATGGAGCTGCCGGACGCATCCTCGCCCCTGCCAGCCAGCAACAGTTGTCGTGTGGTGAAAAACTCAATCAAACTGGCCCTCAACCGCCACAAGTGAGTGCAACCACCTTAGGACAAATTATTATGGGGAAAAGAGTCTCGAGAAAATATTCAGGTGATGTCATTCATCTTTTTGATGTCTTCATTTCAATCTCGTGTCTGTTTTCGGCTCGTGCAGCATCAGCCCTCCCAAGCCCCCAGAGTTTGAGGGCTCCCTAACTACTGACGCCCCTCTCGCCAGCGAAGAAAAAGGCATGTCCATTCCTGTCATCGGCTCAAGTGAGTGTCTGTGGAGGAAGAAGTGGTATAAGTTCTTCCCCCTGTCTTTCCATGGAAAACAAATCACAATCCACAAGTCACCTGCATTTGAAAAACAAAAAAAAGCTTTTCCGCAGTGTTCCGTTGCCTTTAGGAAAACAAGTTTGCTTTTTCACGGTCATTCCTGCTAAATAAAACGACGGTGTTGCTCACCAGGACTCATCTCCTCTTTGTTCTCTCCCTATCTCTGTGTGTAGAACATATGGTGTCCAAACACGGAGCTCCCCCCGTCGGCAGCTCCATCCCTACATTAGTGAGCCGAGGTGCTGATCCAATCAACGGGGCAGCCTCCAAGAGACCCCACTCCCCCTCGCTGGAGGAGCAGGCCAAGAGGCTCAAGGAGACCGAGAAGGCGAGAATCCACATAGCCTGAACACACGACGATGGGCCGAACGCGTAAATATACAGATGTGTGGAGGTGGGGCTCCGCAATGAGCCAGACACCCAAGGAGCTGATATTTCGGAGAGGGGGGAGGGAGTGTGTTCACTTCAGTGCGGTCAGTCTTGAGTGTGAAGACGAGGGGATGAATGCCGCACCTCAACTCAGTGGGTTACTGTTTTGCCAACGGATACTCGATTCGGTCAAACCGGACCTTTTCTCAGTGCAGGTTACCTCCTCCGCATCAGCGCCCTCTGCCACACTCACCAAAGCCAGAGGGCCATTCATCCCAACAACCCGAGTCCAGACATGGAGACATCTGACATGAGAACTAAAGCTGATAGTTTTTAACTCCTCCTCCTCCCCCGCAGTGTTTAAAACGCACACACAACGGATGGAAAACGAGCTGCCGTTCTTTTCATTCTCCTGTTGACACCTTTTTAAAAAAAAAACAAAAAAAAACGGCCTTAAACATTTATCCATGCTTGCTACACATGCTCCCGGAGTACGCTGTTTTTTTTTTTTTTTTCCTCTCCCCCTAAACAGAAACCTGTACAGTAAAAATGTTGATGTACATAACTTTTTTTGTCTTAAAGAAAAAAAGCGAGAGATCACTGTTAAGTCTTTTGACCATTCTATTGTAGTTTTTATTATCTAAAAAGGAAAAAAAAGTTTAAAAAATTGTATTTTTTTGTTTTTCTCTACTGCTTGTCCAAAAAAAAATGTCTCCTGCCCTGAATATCTTTTGTATAGTTTTGGATACAGTTGCAGGGAGGATTTACTGGGGGTTTGCATGGATACGACAGACATCACAACCATGACTCTTTGAACAACCAGTAAAACCCAAGAGGGTCATACTGGAGTTGCAACGTGCAGATGAGCATGTTATCCAGGTCCTGAATTAGTAGCAGAGGTACTAGATGCCCAGGGAACAGGAGGTCTTTTCTCATGTCCTAATGGAATGGGTCCGAAGCTTGTCAGTGTGCAGTAGAATACTGTCATCGTTCTTCAGCTCCTGGGTAAGTACTGAACATCAGAAGGAACCATACCACTATGATACAGTAATCCCCTCTGGCCAGTGCAGCTTCAATGCAATTGCACTGGCTGGGATGTCGACTGGCTGTTGCTCAGCTTGGGACTAAAAGGGAACTTTGAGGGGGTCTTGAACCTCGCCCACAGACTGTGTTGTTAGCTGCTGAGAAGCCTGTGTAGCAGCTACCAGACCTGGGTCAAATAGCATCGGCAAATACTTGTTTTTGTTTGTTTTTAGCCGACTTGGGTGCGGTTTGACATATTGAAGACTGCCAGACAGTTTAGCCTATCACAGGAAACTATTTAAAAGTCTGTTCCGTATACTCTTACGTGATTGACAAATTGCCTGAAACGATCTGAATTGTCCTTAACCCATCTGGTTCTCCGTGAAGGTTAAAATACACGCTAACATTTATTTCTAAATGCTACTTGACACCCAGGTCCTACAACAGTCAGTGAATATAGATCTAAAAAAAAAAAAAAAAA
>OOFE01036057.1:0-11046 GCA_900323365.1 Monocentris japonica | reverse complement strand
CTGACCCAGAATAAGAACTGAATCTACTGACCCAGAATAAGAACTGAAGCTACTGACCCAGAATAAGAACTGACTCTACTGACCCAGAATAAGAACTGAAGCTACTGACCCAGAATAAGAACTGACTCTACTGACCCAGAATAAGAACTGAAGCTACTGACCCAGAATAAGAACTGACTCTACTGACCCAGAATAAGAACTGAAGCTACTGACCCAGAATAAGAACTGACTCTACTGACCCAGAATAAGAACTGAAGCTACTGACCCAGAATAAGAACTGAATCTACTGACCCAGAATAAGAACTGACTCTACTGACCCATTTTCATTGCATCTCCAGCTTTTCTCATAAACAATTCAGAGTGTGTGTATGTGTTTGTTGCTCATGTGTTTTATGGACTTGCTCTGTTTGGATTCTCTTCCAGGTCACTCCACAGGTAATGTGTCTTTAAATGGATTTGGTGGATGAAGCAGATCCAGCTTTCATGTCCTGAATGGAAGCACTGCTGTCACCTGTAATCTGTTTTACTAAGTTTGTATGTACTGTATGTGCCAAGTGATTTCATGATATGAGTGATATCAGGGCTCTGTTAAACCCACTGTTTCATTTCAAAAAGGCAGTGGTGTCAAAGAGAAAAAAACATGCATGTTGTTTGTCTGACAACAGCAATATGTTTGAATATGTGTTTCCACGTGTGTGAGTGTGTGTGTGGTATTTGCTTGACCTAGCAAACAGTCTTTATGCCCATTAACTGTGTATACAGAGCTGCATGTGCTGAACATGTTTTAGCCGTCGCACATGCATTCATCCTGCATCTGTCCTGTATTAGTAGTGGAGACAATTCCTTCTGAAATGTTACAGTAGAAGATACATGGTACAATGTAACACAGAAGCTCTCAATCAGACAGTAACAAGACTGAAGAGAAGCTCAAGAGAGCATGGTCTAAAATAATTCCTCTTGGGGATGGAGCACAAGGGCAAGATGAAGAAAAAGAACAAGAAGAAGTAGAAGTAGAAGAAGAAGAAGTAGAAGAAGTCAGAAGTAGAAGAAGAAATAGAAGTAGATGTGGTAGAAGTAGTAATAATAGTAGTAGTAGTAGTAGTAGTAGTAGCAGAAGTAATAGTAGTAATAATAGTAGTAGTAGTAGTAGTAATAATAGTAATAGTAGTAGTAGTAGTAATAGTAGTAGTACTAGTAGTAGTAGTCCAGCTCTGGACAGTGGAGTCAAACAGTCCACCACATCTGAACTGGATCCCAGTCCACCTGAACTGGTTGACCAACTGGTTCAAACAGTCGTTGAACATGCTGCTGATGGGTTTCTTGTTGCCATGGTACCAGAGCAGTATTTCATTCTTAGATATTAAACTCAGTATTGGTATGGTGTCAACACTATGACACACTGGCTGTTGCTGGGATCGAACCTGTGAGTTACAGGAAAGGCCAACACTATGATGGGTGAGTGCATCATTATACTCACTGGACTTGGCTGAGACCGTCTTGCTCTCCTCAGCCTTCGGTTTGGGTTCTCTCTCCGGTGACGGCAGACTGCCAGACGACAGCGCCGCAGACAGGAAGTTGATCGCAGACAGTAGAGCCTCAGTGTGGAGCAGCAGGTCGAGAGAGGTGAAGGTTACCTGGAGAGAGAGAGAGAGAGAGAGAGAGATGACAGACCGAAAGGTTGTCAGACCTGACAGGCTTCACGTGGACTAAATTACATGTTGACAATCTAAGAATAACAGGCTGCTGAGTATGAAGACTTTCATGAAAAAAAACAATCACCATTTGAAAAAAATGGAATTTACAAAACCAACAGCACAAAATGAAAACTGATTATTTTCCATTTCAAAGGGCAGCAGGTAAGTTAAGCCCTCGGTCGACAACTTCAGAGCACCTTTACATCCATCCTCTATTCCAGGTCATACAGTATGTGGACAGCAGAGTAGCTGAGCTCGGTTACTCACGTTGATCATTTGCTCAGTGTTCTTGTAAACGGTAGCAAAGTTCGGCCCGTTCCTGTCCGCCTGAGGAAACACAAAGTCACCTTTAGCTTCAGAGAAGAAATACGAACTGAGGAAAAAACCAAGGGACTTAAAACACCTCAGCCTAAAAGATGAGCAAAGATCAAACCTCAACATGGATGAGAACAAGTATCGTAAAAGAACAGCAACATAATAGTACTGTGATGTTAAAGACTTGTTCAGGTTGAAACCTTGATTGCCCCTCATGGAAAACGTGGTTTACATCAAGTCATATAATACATCATCAGACTGAACAAAACTGAAGAAATAAAACAGTAGCAGACTGAATGAATGGGGAAGAGCAGCAGGTTTACGAGGGAGAAGCGAGAACATCGCTGCTGCTGCTGGTTCTGTTGGTTTACTGAGTGTCTGGTGGGGTTCTGTATTTTAACTTGGTTTACTGGGATCATGTATTGTGCTGTATGTCTTACTGCAAGCCGATGTTCTCATTAGGGACAATAAAGTCTTGAACTTGAACGACACTGCGGCCGACTGTTTGCCAATGACAGCAGGAATATTCCATGGAGAGATATCTCATCTTATGTTAGCTTTTACACTATCTATAAAACGGAAGTGAGACTTGAACAGAGTCAGTAGAAATGACTGTGTTGTCTCAAAGGTGCATGGAAGCCGAGCTATGGGCTTACAGAGGCCATATGGCTGATGGGGTTTCAACAGGCCAATAGCCATCAAGATGCATCCTGATTCTTTAGAAACTCAAAGAAATCTACTGTAACATGATTTTGTGGGAGGTCTCATCCAGACCTGGGTCCAGTTGTTCTTGGTGTTTGTTTTAGCTTGCATGGCGCACCAGAAGGGTGGGGTTAACTGCATCAGGACGATTCAGACTGTGTCAAGCATGTTGTCAATCACAGAAAATCAAAAAACTATGTCTAAACCCTCTGCTACTGTATTGTATTGTGGCCACAGACAATGTACCTTATTTAACAAAATGTTTTCTTCTCTACCTCT
The DNA here is from genome assembly GCA_900323365.1 of Monocentris japonica. Lineage (NCBI taxonomy): Eukaryota > Metazoa > Chordata > Actinopteri > Trachichthyiformes > Monocentridae > Monocentris > Monocentris japonica. The sequence goes on along the minus strand of OOFE01036057.1, from coordinate 8,056 downwards.
CTATCGTCATGCCATACCTGGGGTAACAAATAACATTTGAAACTGAAATAAGATGAAATGTAGTTTTGTAATGTTCCCACCTTGAAATATTGCACTTTGAGTAGCTCAGCACCAGATTCCACAGAGGAGCTGATGAGACACAGTGGTGCGCCAGCAGAGTCTGTCAAAGAAGACATGGCAATAATAATTCAGACACACAAAATTAAGACTACATTTCCCATAAACCCCTTTGCTTCCTGTTGCATAAAGGATGTTGGTACCCCGCCCACCCTGGCATCTCTGTTGGTTTTTTCAGAAGAAGGTAAGCTAACTTTGAGTTAAACTCTGCAGTCAGAACAGTGGAACTGGAATACAGTTGTTGATTACTGCAAAATAAAAACACTTCCTGTTTTGTGTCATAAAGCAATCCAGCAGATTTCCCTCCAAATCGACCTGGTGGCCACAATGTAAGATGCAGAGTAGAGGCTGATAGAGGCTGACGGGCTGGTAGTGGTGGAGTTATACTGATGACTCTACAGTAATGAGGTGGTTTATTGATGGTGAAATGAAACACAGAGGAACTTGAATCACAACATGACTGGCAGGGGGCCTGGTGGCCAAAAGCTTGCTTCTCCAACCATGAGGCCATAAATGTGGAGATCTACTACTGACCTGTGAATTCCAGGCACTTCATGGTGATCTTCTTGATGTACGTGGTGGCACACATGTCATACTTCCTGACCTTGGTGTCTATCCCCAGGTGGGCCACGTGGAGGACCAGGAAGGAGCTCTCCTTCTGGTCTCTGGGCTTCTTTAACATCAACACCACCTTATGGAGGACAGGAGATAGTTATCACTAATCGTATGGTATAGAGGCCTGTCAAAGGGCAAATCTGTTGCAACCTTACAGCTCCCTTACAATCGTTTTTATGCTTTCACATACATTTCTTGAATTGCCATTCCACTTTATAGATTTCACACCAAAAAAAACTAATAAATGCTTTTTGAACTTATTTCCAAGAAAATGTGCAACATGTCAAGGAGAGGAATCCTTCTTAGTTTAGTTGCTGGACCTCTTTGATTTCAAAGTTGAGGAGGACATTGATGGTGTTTTCGCTCAGACCTCCGTTGGTCATGGCTGGCTGGCCTCCCGGTCCCACCGGTAACGTTACCACCTGCATCTGCTCTTCAGCCAGCTCTGCCTTCTCTGAGGACGGAGGGAAGAGAAACAGTTTATTTCTCTTATTCCCTGGATCTTAATGTTTACTACCACTTCCCAACATGTTCTGTCATCTGTCTCAGCTCAGCATCATGTTGGGTTTTGTTGTTCGAGCCCCCCGGGGTTCATTATCTCCTCTTTCTATGTTTTAATCATATTTCATCACTGTGCAAATAAACTTAGAGATTTTTTTTTTATAAAAGTCTCAGTTTCACATTACAGTGAAGGAGACTGAATGAGTGTATTTATATGCAGACATATTCCTAATACCAGTTGATATCCTGTTTAAGGTCAAGATCCAGGTCATTGTTCATAACCTCATTATTGATTGTCCTGTACAGTCCAAACATTATTTTGGAAGTTACAAACCACAAAAACCAACAGGATAGGGTGTTCACATGCCTCAGCATCCCAGCTGGTATCTGCATGTCCAGCTTTCATTTTCATGTCTCCTACTGATGTAACTGTTAAACGTCCAGAATGTCCCCCTGGGGATCAATAAAGTATCTATCTATCTATCTATCTATCTATCTATCTAGAAATCATATGACCCACTTTTTGAGGAGCCACTGCTGCTCTTTGGCTCCAACCCCAAGAGGAATTGTTAGGAAACAGTTTTGCCAAGTTTGTAGCCATTAAAAGGAAATGTCTGAGCGGGACCAACTGATTTGGTTCTACTGTAGAACATACCACACCAAAATGTCTGCAGTATTAATGCAGGATAAATGCCCAAGTGGGACTTTTACAATGGCTACTACTATAAATGGGATATGGCCTTATTCATTATTTTAGATAGGAATATTATGCACTCAGTTACCTTGAGCCACTTGTCTCTTCACGTCCATGCTGTGTTCTTTACTTCCCTCGCCAATGTTCTCCACCAGGATCTTCATCAGCACACCAAAGTCTTCCTGACCCAGACACATCTGGATGGGAGCAGTGGAACACATTTCCAAAACTCAACTTCACAAAAATAACCAAAAGTTCAAAGATGACTCCAAAAATCATCATCCACTGTCTGGTGTTGAGCACAGGTTCTGGAAGAAGCAGCATAAACCAGGTAACACAGTAGTTGTTTTTTAGTTCTGGTACCTGTGCAACACCAGAACTGTCATATGGTGCACATCGTGTATGTGCTATCATGCAGAATACCACCTACCTTCATCGACTTGAGGACTCCCTGGACCTGCACACCAGGGATCTTGGTAAACCAGGAAGCGGCCAGGTTACGGTTGACGAGAAGCTCTACGTTGATTGGTTGGAGGATCTCGATGTCTGGCTGCGGGAAGCCTCGTTTCAAGGTGGTTCTGGATAAAATGGACACATAATTACAAATCCCAAACTTCTAATGTGCCCATTGGTAACATGTATAGCAAGAATAGAGATGCAGTAGTGCAACAAGTACACTGATGTCCTCAGAACTACATCATGCTGATTTCCATGTTTCAAGTCTCCTGACCATGAAAACCATTCAAACCCAGGATAACATTTCTAAAATGTGTGGTGGTTCATCTTAATGTAAGTCTCTTCAAATCCAATGTTTTCATCTGACAGCAACAATATACGGAATTTCAAGGATAAAAGTCCCAGATGTCAGAGGCTGTTCAGTCACCTGGACAGCTTCAGTTGAGTCAGCTTCACATCCATCTTCTCCACCACAGCGGGCAGAGGAAAGCCTTCTGTAGACACCACAGAGAAGCTGTTCCCCACGGTGATCAGACCCAGGTCCACCACAAAGGCATTGTAGGAGACTGATGACTGGGGGATGATGATGAGGGGGGCCTTTAGCTTGATGTCCATGGAGAGACGGAAGCTCTTCTGGGCAAAGTCCCTGACACTGGAAGCTGCCTTCTCCGCCGCCTGGGCCGTCGCCGCACTCAGGGCCTCCTTGGCCGTCTGGAAGTTGTCCACAAACATCTGAGAAGCAAATCGATGGATGATAAGAAACAGCGGAGCGGGACATGCTGCATCAAAGAATCCTTACAGAATGTCAGCCATGAAGGGGAGCAAAGTAACGGCAGTTAGAGGGAGTGTCGTATGTGAGGAGTTCACTGCCTAAAGGTGATCTGGCAACCATGCAAAATGTATAAATACATAAATAAGAAATCGAATTGACTCCGTTTTCAAGGCTGTGAATTCACACACACTGTTACGTAAGAGTGGGAAGGGGGAGATAAGGGGGATAAGGCTAGTTTAAGATGGCAGTTGAGTGAGAGTTGCATAGCATTTATGGAGAGTGAGTATTGATTACTGTTACATGTTGTGCATGAAAAGCATTCCTTCATTCGTGCCGAGACCATTCCAGAGTAGAATCTGTCAGACCTGAGTCAAACACAACTTGCAAAATGTTTTAGCGTTAGTTTTGACCTGCCTTGCGTACCAAATGGGTGGGGTTTTCCGCAGAGTGGGTACTGAGTGTACTTTACTGCCATTGACAACTCGTCTGATACCATCTGAACTGCCCTGATAAACTCCGCCCATCTGGTGCTCCAGGGAGGTCAAAACAAACAAACTATTTCCAAATGCTTTGACCCAGGTCTGGTGTCCAAAATGCCATTTAAGTGAGACAAGAGACTCCAGCATGCAGTCAAGACCTGTTGTCAACCAAAGCTTTACTATGCTGCCTTCAGGTACACTTCAGTTACAAGTCCAGTATGCTCTAACTTTAAAAACCACCAGAAACCTTCACGTTAACCTTTTATTCCAAGATAGTCTGAGTCATTTTTCTTTTCTAGTCTGTTTGTGTTGGAACTGTGGCTCTGATCCTCGCACTCCTTACTACTGGTTACTAGTGATGTCGGTAATCTGGGAGTTGAAGCTTATTCTAGTACTACAGTCAGTCAGTCTGAATCAGAGGTTCAGCTAAAAGCCTGTAAGTGTGTAAGCAGGATACCAGGTGTATGGCCATAAAATGTCAGAGCCCATTATATGTACCAATCAGCAGTTTGGTCTCCAACATCTGTTGGGCACGTCCATGCAGTGTTTCTAGCCTTGAAACATTAATGGGACAGATGCAGATACAGCACTATCTGACGGACAGAGAGTCTTCTCTCCTTTCAGGCGGTAACTTGGGAGTGCTTTTCATTACTCTGGGTTGCCCACACAACCAGCTGGGGGTTTGAGAACAACACACACTGGGAGCAGGGTGAGAAGAAGCCATTGAAAAGAATAAGGGGCTTTTCAATGTGTGACACACTGAAAGGTAGACTCAGCAAACTAAACCCAGAGGGACCAACCTGCAGCAGATCACTGTATGCAACAAAAGCCGATTCGCCAATCACACATTTCCTATTCTGAACACATTTTGGAGACGTTCATAATCACCAGAGATGTGTGGCGTTACATTGATGCTAATCGCTAAAGTTCTTACAATCTCACTTCCCACATTTCCTCGTTTGTGAAAGGCAAAAGAGAAATCATTCTGTTGCTGTGATCGGCACTACAAAATCATCTAACGGCTGCAAAGTCACTAACAGGCTGCAGAAGTCTGTGATGTGCTTTTGTTGCATATCCTGATGTCGCCTTGCCAAGTCTGCCTTCCTGTAGATGTCAGGGGTCACACAAGCCCGCTGGGTCAAATGGGACATTGTTAAACTGGGCCAGGTTAACTACAGGTTAAACCTAGTCCAGGACCAAACATCACACTGCAAGTCAAGGACGAGGGTAAACCTATTTTGATTGATAACCTCAACCTATAATATATTAACTGTGGGTTGAAGGTGCGGTGGAGTCGTTGAGTGAAGCTGCAAAGCAAAAGCAGTTCAGTGGAATGCAGTTCAGTGCTGCATGCCATAGCCTGTACCTCATCAGCAGATGGATACTGATAGCTAAAAGAAGTCTAGAAAGAACAAGACAGATTTAGAGAAAATAAATGGAAGATAAAAAGAGAAGAGTGCAACTTTAGACAAAAAGACAGAAAATCATGCTCAGATAAATATAGGTGCTCCAATATGGAAACAGCTTGAGCATCCAATTCTCAGACTGCCTCAGGTAGAAGCTTCGTCACAGAGATCACTTTCTATTGGACTACACTTCACGACATACATACTCATCAATAGAACCATGGACCACTTTAAGACTAAGCTCGTACGGTTCAGTGTCAACGCAGTTTCATTCATCAGAAACAGACAGGAGGTCAGTAACTGTATTCATATCATCATAGACTGAGGTGCCGTAAGATAAAAGACAAAATAAAGATAAAACAACAAACATCCAACTACAAATCTACAGATCAGTGGGGATGTGATTGACATGTTGACCCTCCGGCGTCGAGCCTCTCACCAGCAGCGACATGAGAAACTTGTGCAGGTAGACAATCTGGATGCAGCCCAGCCTCATGGTGACCTTCCCATCCACCTTGGAGGTGTCGCAGTAGCCCTGCCCCTCGGTGGCACTGGGGAACAGTGACAGTTTAAAACTGAACACCTCCTCCCCCATGATGGACACAGCCTGCAAGACAGGAAGAGGACGCGTCTGATTGTCAGATAACAATATTACTGCTGCTAATACTAGTACTGATACTACTACTACTACTACTACTACTAGTACTGATACTACTACTACTACTACGGGTACTACTACTGCTACTACTACTACTACTACTACTACTACTGATACTGATAATCATAAATAAATAAATAAATAATGCTATTGTTACTAGTATTACTACTACTACAACTAGTAGCGGTATTGCTACTACTACTGCTATTACTACTACTGATACTACTACTACTACTACTACTAGTACTGATACTACTACTACTACTACTACTGCTACTACTGCTGCTGCTACTACTGCTGCTGGTGCTGCTGCTACTACTGGTACTACTACTGCTACTACAACTGGTACTGATAATAATAAATAAATAAATAAATAAATAAATAAATATTGATATTATTATTACTATTACTACTACATAGTAGTGGTACTGCTACTACTACTGCTATTACTACTAATAATAATGGTATATATATTGGTAGTTATATGTCAATATGAAGACAAGATTTATTTGTTCAGATAGAATCATTTTCTGTACAAACCTTTCTGTGAATAGTTTTAGGGTCGACGTCTGTGACCACGATGTCTCTGAGCCGGGCGAAAACCTCGGTCTCCTTGGCCTGGACCAGGACCGAAGCATCAATACCTGGGAGCAGACGGGGGGAAGGCATGAAGACAGTTAGCCATGATGAGTTAGCCATGACTCAACCAGGCAGACCCACTGATTAACCTCTCACAGCATCACTGACTGTGTTAAATCAAAATGAGCTTTCCACAAGCTGGAGAATCACGAAAGATACTGGAGGTCTTGAAAATAAACCACACAGAAAAAGAACATGAACTACCACCAACTCTTGAGCAAAGCACTAAACGTCCAACTCTCAAGTGGAGAGAAGTAACCACCAGTAGAGACTGTGGTTGTACTGGTCCCAGTGTGAATGTGTGGAACTGTATGAATGTGAAGCAGGACATTGTGTGCATCCTCAACAACCTTCCCCTGGAAAAACAGAGGTTCCTACCTTGGACTCTGATGTCAGCGATGCTGCGGCGGTCATCACAAACCTCCACGTGGAAACAACCCAGCATGGCAAACAGCTTGAAGTTGAAGACGCTGGCGTCCCTGGAGCCCCTAGATACTGGAGAGCAACAATTCAGCTAGTTAAACACCGTGGCTACATGATACAAAGGTACAGCACAGTTCTTTACATTGATCAGTTATTACCGTTTATTATTCCTTACACACAGAAATATCATATGAGCGGAGAGGTGTGAGGTGGAGTTTACCGGTCTTGCCCTGTCCAGCCTTCTCCACCTGTTTCTTGGCCTCTCGGTCCCGGGAGGCGGTGAGCTGCTGCGGTACGGCGCTGCTGAGGTAGTTGATGGTGGACAGCAAGGCTTTGGTATGGAGGAGGAAGTCCAGGGAGGAAAACTCCACCTGGGAACAGAAACACAGGCAACCAGGTCCAACCAGGTCCAACCTGGTCCAATCTGGTCCAATCTGGTCCAACCTGGTCCAACCTGGTCCAACCAGCATTTGGCATTTCTCACCAGTCTACATCAAACTGAACTTTGAATACAATAAAAACCTTATTTACAGACACAGAGGAGAGACTTGCCGACGTGTCATCATCAGTTTTATGAGCTTGTATTTCTGTACAACTACTATCTGGACTCCTGCAGGCGCTGACACATTTCATGAAAGCAACTCAAGGTAAATATGATTACACCTTCACACAGACATTTTCACCATTCATTTTCATCACAACAACGCCATAAATGTCCTTCAGCCTCATTTGGCGGTGAGGAGTGCATCAGTTGGTCTGCATGGTGAAGACCACTAGAAAATAACCACTCAGTCTCACTGGATACAGCAGGACCAGTAACACATTCATCTGGATGGCTCTCTCTTATATTTAGCTCAGAGTAAATCAATGTACTGTGAAACTTCAAAAACACCTACTCAAGGATTTCTATGACCATTACCATGAAACGTAATGTAAAGAACTTTTTCACATTTTAAAATAATATCAAATCAAAAGTCATAGTGGAGGATGACTTTGTGATTTGCACTGAAGAGCTCAGTATTATTTAAAACCTGTTGTTCTCCTATGGGACAATAAAGATTTGATATGAATTGAACTTAACAGGACAGTTGATTGACAGATTGACATCACTATGCGGCGATGGCAGCACAGCGAGGTTGGAGGGCTCGGGTATGACCGGTAGAAGTTGGCTGTCGTGGTTTTGTGGCAAAGTCCGTCTTTGCACTCCTAAGCGAGTTGGGCATTTGCGGACAGAGCTTGAAACTTGCGGTTAGGAATATGTAGCGGAGCAAGCAAGTGAATGGTTGTGGATAAGGA
>OOFE01036052.1:24932-40724 GCA_900323365.1 Monocentris japonica | reverse complement strand
CTTCTTCATTTATTTCGGTGTGTGTGTGTGTGTGTGTGTGGCATGTTACCTAGGCAGCTTCCTCAGTGCCAGTGTATGGTAGGATGAAGGCAAGGGTGGGAATGTTTTTTTTTTGAGTCAAGTGAAAAAGTGGTGAGCAGATGAAGTGTGACATGAAAGCATTTGTCTATCCCAAGACAGAGAAGCCCCGTCTCCCATTAAACCATAAGCAGCGCCCCCAGCTGGAGCAAAACGCTTACAGCACCGGGTATTCCCAGGCGGTCTCCCATCCAAGTACTAACCCGGCCCGACCCTGCTTAGCTTCCGAGATCGGACGAGATCGGGCGTGTTCAGGGTGGTATGGCCGTAAGCGAAGACTGCTGCCACGGCAAGGCTCTTTATACATGGCTTAGTCCGTGCAGCACGGCCGTGGAGCTGAGCGTCTATTTGTGGCTGCGTGATTTCAGCTAGCACATGCTTACATGGCATGAGGCAGGTGGCGATTCCACAGGTTGATGGCATCAACCAACTCCTAGAAGATGGCATAAGCATGCCGAGTCAAAGAAGCCCTGTTGCAATGTGGCTTTAGCTGTTGGAAATGACATTGCATCTTCTCAGCACGTTTGCTGTTGAACTGACAAATAGTTTGATTTGGTTGTGACTTGAGAGCCACCGGCACCCCTTTCACTCACTGTTGCACTATTCCCCTCCAAGTCCTTACAACAGAAATGGTTGACGTTGCTGTGTTGTGAAACTGTTGTTCCTAATGAATAGACTTTGTGGCATTTCTTCATTCAGTTATTGAGCAAGGATAGTGCAAATTGACACAGCACAGGTTCAGGCAAAATTCCGTTTTTTTTGTGACTTTTTTCTTTTTTTTTTCTTCATTTATTTCGGTGTGTGTGTGTGTGTGTGTGTGTGTGTGTGTGGCATGTTACCTAGGCAGCTTCCTCAGTGCCAGTGTATGGTAGGATGAAGGCAAGGGTGGGAATGTTTTTTTTTTGAGTCAAGTGAAAAAGTGGTGAGCAGATGAAGTGTGACATGAAAGCATTTGTCTATCCCAAGACAGAAGCCCATATCTTGATTCTTGTATCTTGTTGGTTCTTCTCTCTTTATGATGTTAAAGATGAGCTAATGGTTTGAGCTAATGGCTTTGGTGAAAATTCATTTTAACTTCCTGAAATGGAGTTTAGTGATTTGAGCTTATGTTAGCAGTTTAAAATAATGGATGGCTTGTGGTTACAGTGGTTACGTACATCTGTTTATTGAAGTTCTATATTGTTTTCAGCTTGTGTCTCCCTTAAAGAGATATTCAACACGAAATCATATTGTTTGAGCTTCAAACATATTTGTATTACTTTTATACTGGTCACTGTGCATTTGCCTATTTTTGTACTTTTGTATAGCTTTATATATTTTCATTTATTTTTATTATTCCTATTGTAATTTTTATTCTTAGTCTTATTCTTTGGTACTGTTACAGCTAGGTTAATGCTAGGTCAAGGTTAGACTGAAAGCTAACCTAAACTAGGCTAATGGTAGGTTGACAGCAGGCATTAGATGGCAGAGTAAAGGGGAGTTGTGAGGTGGTGGCATGGAAGGAGGTGGTTCCAGAACACTGGAATACACTGTTGAGCTTTCTTGAGGTGTTGTGGGCCCAACTCAACGAAACATTGGTGAAGGTAAGGTGCCCAGTTGATAACCCCAATGACATGCCACTGTTGGCTTTGAAGGTTTAGCCTGATGTCTGCTATGGTGTTCATTTGATGGTGGTTGTATCTTTCGTATATTTATCTGAATTAGGCTTCCACAAGTGTTTACCTTGGTTTATGGCACAAGGGATAGAAACATCTTGTCTTGTGTATTAATGAATGCTATGTCTTGGCTGCTATAAAAAAGACATTTCCCTCTGGGGATTAATAAAGTACCTACCTACCTACCTATAAATTCAACATTGCAGATATAATTTCAGCAGGCCTCTTTAAGGGCCAAAACATTGATTTTTAAAAATATGTTTTGCCCTCCTTCTGTTGACAATTTCAGCTCTGCTGCACTGCTGGCTGCACCCTGATTGGTGATGAAATACCAAAGATTTAGGGGTAGTATGAGTTGAGTGGGCAGAAATTTAAAAAAAATGCTGACTCCCCTGACTGGAGATGAGTGGCTGTATTGAGGAGAGAAATCCTCCACTTCAAAATACCCATCGGTTGTGAAAGTGCCCTGAGACTCGACATCATTCTCCATTGTGTAATGTTAGCTAGCTAGTAGGTTCATCTCAAATATGTTGTGAAATGGATGTGTCAGATGTACGCACCCCCTGCCTCCCGGTTTTACAGACACAACCCCTTCTTTCCTCACTCTCAAATTGGCAAGCATCTGGTGGGTGGAGACAGGCTGAAACTATATTTCATTGCTCTTTAAATGAGAGAATTCTTTTTTTACAAATGAGATTTTGAATTTGTACCTCTATATAGGGAGCTGAAGTCGAAGTTAACCAAGACCACTGGTTTACTAGTGGCTAGTGAGACTTTCTATTTTGCTGTACTGCTGGCTCAGCAGTACAGATATAACTACACTACTACTACACCACTACACTACTACACCAAGTAATAGCAATACTCCATAATAGCAGACAGGCCCAGCGGGCCACTGTCGTTTTGCTCATCGGTTTTCCAGCAGTCCACTGGTGGCTGACTGTGTAGGATCGCTGGTAGCCCGCTTACTGACTACCACTCATATTCTCATATTCTGGTCCACTGGCTGCATAGTGGCGTTTTGGGCAGAGGGCCGCTGGTAGCCTGCTTTTTAACAGCCACTCATAGTCGATTCTTTAGTGGTGGTCCCGTGACTGTATAATTGGGGGCCCGCTGGCAGCAGCCACCTGTGTATGATTGTCCCTTTCAGCTTTCTGTAGTCCCATAATTGGCGTCGAGCCAAATCAGCACTTTCATCTCTCAGTGAGTATTCTTGTTCTCACTGCCTAGCAATAACAGCTTGAATACTCACTGAGAGATGACGCATACAGGATATAAATTTGACCTGATGATAGCATTAATCACACTGGCTTGGCCTGATGTTAAAGGACCACAGGAGCCTGAAGAGGCAGTTTATTATAGTAATGATTGAACATCGTCACAGTATATGAAGGGTAAAAGTACTGAGAGCAAGAATACAGAGAGATGAAGCACACAGGAACCCCAAGGAGGGAACTGCTGCTGGTGGACTGTTATAAGAGCTGGGAAATAGACAAATGGGTTAACACCTCTCTGTCTCCCCCTCTCCCCTAGCTCGTCTCACCCCATTCTCCTGTCTGTTTCCCCAAGCTGCTGCTAGAGACTGACCCCCATATCAAGTCGAATTCCCATGTTCAAGAGTGTCACTCACATTGCCACAATACTGATGATGTGTCAAAATACCCTGCTCTACAGGCTGTTTGTTATAAACTAGTTGGAGACCAGCTAGTATTCATATTTTGTTTATATCTGAACTGTGTACTAGCTATAGCTAACATTGGTACCTGCTGGCTTCGAGTTTAAAAGCGTAACTACTTCACTTTGGACTAGATAATTCAGTTAGCCTACTGCTCAAAACTGCTGGTTTCTTGTACAACACAATACTTTGACATTGTGTGTTTTATGACTTGGAAATTACAAATGATTTGCAGTTTTTATAAACTTTGATAAACAGATGATATTCAGAGGAGATCTTAGCAGACCCCATCCTTTTGCCAGTGATCAGGTCAGTGATGGCACATTAATAAAGATTACTTCCGTCTCCCATCTAAATCAATTCATGGATTGGCCCCAATTTAAATCCTCATGAACAAACGCACTGCAAGTAAGCTCTCTTCTTTCCAGAGAAAATCAGCAAATACCCTGAAGTGAGCAGCTGTCCCAGAACGCACAAGCAGTCTATTTGTGCAATGTATTTTAGTCATTAGTGTAATTCTGAGCTACTGTCATGCTTTTAACTTGTATTCATTCCTTTTTGACTCTTCTGCCTGATTCACATTTGATTTCTGGGCATCCTTGTGCAGGCTTTTCAGGCTTTCTAATAGGACATTCTTCATTGTACATGAAACTGAACATTCTCATTTGTTCTCAAGTGTCAAATAAAATTAAAGACGACACCACAGACAAAGTTTAACATTTTATTGTAACTTCACAATGCTCGAGAAGCATTGGCTTAAAGGATGCCCCTGTGGCTGATCCACCTGCTAACCAATCTGAACTTGGTAAATTCACTTTCTGTGGGATCATCTATAGTAGCTTCCCTGATCTTGATGCCGGCAAATTCAAACTACTTGATACCACTGTTCATTCCCTTTATGGGACAGACAGATCTGGTGAAACACCCACTGCAGAACAATAAAGAGAAGCAGACCTAAGTATCCTGAGAGAGGATTGTTTCCCACATGACCTAGGGCCTAATCAACCTACTGAATCAGAAACCACTTTCCTCCAACAGCAGGTTATTGACTATCCCCTGAACTTGACAACTCATCTGGACTTATCTATGTTGGACGGCTCTGCCGCAGTGCTTATGCTGACCAATTGTACTTAATCCTAAGCATCCCATCAGACTGCTGATTCAAAATTATGATGAACATCTCTGTAATGCTGGAACAGAATGACTCTTTGCTGAGCTGAGGGGAGAAAATTTTGGATTCTAAAACTGAGAGAAGCTGTTCATAAGCATCAACATCAATGCCCAAATTGCCAGCAATGGAGAGCAAAACCTGTAATTTTTCCGCATCCCAACTCAGACTGTTGAAGCCACTATTTTACTCACAGCTTCCTAGAGCTCTATGTCTTGTAGGTTGTTTATCCCATGTCATAAATGGCTCAGATGGCTGTGTTAGTCCTGTTAGTCCTGACTGTTGCCTCATGGAGGTGATCTTAGTTGAATCAGTTAACAACTGCAAAGATAGTCCATCTATTCACTAAGAGATATTCTATCTATACCAAATCTTTGAGGAGAAACACATTTGCTTGACACTAAATCAGTTATACACCCTACAGCCTTCTACAGCCCTACAACATCTTAAAATTGTCCTTAAACATTTACAAATCCAGCCAAAACCAACCCTTAATCTTAAATTTAAAAACCTTTAAACAGAAACCTTTTAAACAGTTCTTGATTGTTGCATTTAAACATTATTCTGCTTTATTCTGTCACATGACGCCCGGCTCCAGGCCTGATGCCAGCAACATTAACTAGTCCCCAGATTACTCTCAAAGGTTCTATTACCTGTCTGACATTTTCTGTTGCAACCAGTTTTCATCAGCTTCTGACCCACCCCACTCTGCTTCACAGGTTGGGAGAGAGGGAGAGACAAGTGAGGAAAAAGAAGGAAGATAAGACAGATGTTAGCGGTGTCCTGCTCTGATGAGCTATGATTGCCTTCAGTTAAAGATAAGATCAGCGGGACTACAAGAGTCAAGTTTATTTATAGAGCGCTTTCAACAAACAGGTTTATCATAAAGTGCCTTTCAAAAATGGGACACAAAGAAGATAAACACAAGGTTAATAAAATCAAGATATAACACTGAGAGAGAGTAGGAGAAAGGGCAGGGAGATAGAGGGGCTGTGATCACATTGGTCATTTAAATGAGATTTTTATCATACATTCATGCCAGGATGCAAGTGATGGTTCTGGCTGCAGAAAATCAGTGTGCTCACATTGCTATTGGCTCTTGAAAGCCAGATTTGTCTGGATCACATTATGGCTGGAATTCTTCCAGCTAATAGGTGTGCATGAGCAATCTGCAGAGATGGAGAGGAAGAGCAGAAAAATGTAATGCAGGCACATATTTTAAATACATACTCAGGGCATGTATAACGGGCATTCTTAGGACACGTATGGGATGTACAGCAATACAATCAGATTTCATGTTCAGACTTTTCATTTAAATCACAAAAATCACAAGTGTAGCCATGGCCTAGGGGAGAGATGGGAGAAAGAGATACAAGAGGGAATGCCAACTCCTGCTTGCAGCTCTATTCTGCATCTTTACACACGATCATCTTTTTATAGCAGCTGTGCTCCCATTAACATAAGACAGGAGGCCTGAGAGCAGCATAGGCTGAGAGGAGAGGAGGAGGAGGGATGACAGGAGAGGAGGAGCCAAAGGGGGTAGAGGTGGGTAGGAGGATAGTAGGGGTGAGAAGGGAAGTGGGGAGGGAGAAGAGAGGGGTATAAATGGGCAGTAGATGAGATGGAGATGGAGATGAGGAAAGATGAGAGAGGAAGGAGGGGAAAGAGGGGTGACAGATGAGGTGCAGAGGGAAAGGAAGAGGGGATGTTACTTGGAGACTGTAAAGCATTACCAAGATCCCTGGCAAGATCTATCCCTCTTTCTCCCTCCGTCCCCTTCCCTCTGCCCCTCCACCCACAGATCATCTGCTGCCTCAGCCATCTCTGAGGGTGATGGGCAGAGGAGATACAGAGAAGAGAATGAGGAAGAAAGAGGAGACAGAGGTATATAGAGGCAAAGACAAAGAGTAAAAATAAGGAATAAAATGTATGTAAGAGCTAAAAGAGCGGAACTGATAGAGAAGGAATGAAATGTGTGTGCAAAGAGGGAAAGACAGGATGTCACTTACAGAATGAGAAAATTGCTTCAGATTGATACAAACTGTATGCGTAAATGTGCGTGTATCTGTGCGTAGTGTTCATGTATTTATGTATTAGTGTATGTAGTATACATGCTGCATGTGTGTCTCATGCAGTGCATGCAGGCAGGTTGTGTATGTGTGGGTGTGTCAGAGCTGAGTCAGTGATAGTGGGTGGAGCATAACGAATGCAACCCTGCATTCTCATTGGACAAGAGCAGGTGGCCGGCAACCGTAAACAGTCCATAACAGCATACCCCACTCTGACTGTGTGTGTGTGTGTGTGTCTGCCCTGACATACCAGCATTGCTCCTGCTCTCAGACAGAAGGTTCAGCACACAGCACACATTGCACTGACAGAGAGGAGGCAAGCAGCGCTGCACACAGTCTCTCACAAAAGAGAGACACTGCAATGGAAAACAAAATATTTTAGCTGTATCCGTTGTGAGAGGAGAAAAGGAAAAGGCACGTGAGACAATGAGAAGAGACTGAAGAAAGGACTAGGAGAGTACACAGAAGAAACGAGAAGAGGGACAAGGAGCAGGAGTGGAGAGAATTGGAGAAAAGGTGAAGAGGAGAAGAGAAACAGTGCCTAATGGAAAAGGAGACAAAGCCATGGATCTGAAAAAGGACTGAGAGACTTTGCTAGAGGAGAGGACAAAAGAAGAAAGAGAGCAAGTGAGTGAAGAGAAAGAAAGACAGTGAGGGAAAGAGGGAGAGAGAAGTAACCAGTGCGGGCTTTACAGTAATGCTGGAGAGAGACATACCAAATTTAACACATTAAGTTAATGGAAAGACAGAAAGAGAAAGAGCTGTAGTAAGGTTAAGTGCCTGCGCTTTAGGGTGGTGACATTTGCTTTGCATTTTCCTATCAGCAAAAAAGTCATATTTTGTGAGGTTGTATGAGAATGTATGAACATTGCTTAGAAAGTCTATTGAGATACTGACTGAGTTGGAGCTAGTCAACTGAGGAAAAGAGAAAAACAGAAGACTAATACTGTGATATAGGCTGAGATACAGTCCACCGAGTGAAACATAGACATTTATATTAGCACATTTTAGGCATTTAGCTGATGCGCTTATCCAAAGTGACTTAGAATAAGTGAGCAAGAAAAACTGACTGAGAGAAAGCCGGGAGGCGTTTCCAGTGGACTGTAAGAGACAAAGTGACTTCTGCTATCTCACACTGCAGAGCCAGTCTAACTCAGCCAGAGAAAGTTTTCCTGTTAGTGGTGTTCATCTCCATGAGAGTCCAGAAACTACAATTTTGAAGCGAGAATATATTAGATTGAAAGACTGCTGCTGCCCTCTGGTTTTACTTACTACTTCACAGTCTGAAAGAGCTCTGAGTTTGGGACAGACTGAGAGAGACTGACAATTGCCTTCGCCTTTTGTCAACTCCGCTGATTGACAGTTGTATGAGGATCTTAACTCTTCTCTCTGCTGCCTGGTAACATAATTGAGCTGAGGACTCAACGCTGAAGAACTAGTTAGACAAAACAAAACATTTTATGGGATAGAACACAGACTCTGTTTTTCTTGAATATCCTTTGCTTTCATTTAATATCGCAGCTCCCATCTGCCGCCATTTTGCATCATTCTTAGGAAGCTTTCAATTTTGTCCCATGGTATCATACAATGAACTATTAGTCCATTTCTGCTGTCATTCTAGTTGTCCAGTGAGGTGCTGTGTTGGCAATTGTGAGAAAAGTCTGAATCCCATGATCGGTTGACAGCTCCATGTCCATGTAAGAAATTTAGAAATGCCTAAAATGTGCTATCTATTCTCTCTATATTAGTCCTTGTGGAGGCCCTTTGGAGTTCTTTGAAGCATTTTTGGGAGCATTTGATTTTTTGGGCCATGGCATGCTACTACATTGTAATCAGCTCCACCCGGCTCAGTAATGGACACCTGAGGAACATCAAAGGAGTTTTCCGAGGACCACTGGGGAAAGATAAACGCAGCAAGGTAAAATACAACTAATACAAACACATCCATCACACCAAATCCATCCCACCATGCTACAGTAGGCTATAACATGAAGGCGGTTGTTCATAGGACAGCCTAGGAAGCAGAGTAATGTGTTATTTCTAGAGTTTTGAAAATGGTACTATACCAGCATTTTGGAAAAATTGATACGTTTTTATTGTATGAATGACTATTTGATCTGTTTTTAAAGTGTGTCCCGCTGAAGGAGACAACACGTCGAACCTGGCCAAACATCTGTCGGTTAAACATCCCAACTTTTTCAAGTCAGGTGATAGTTGACTAGTATGTCAATGAAAGAACTACAGAGTGATCAAAAAGTCTCTCTGCAGTAGTAGCATAGATATTCACACATACAGTACATGTTTACATAATGCTGAAAACGTCTGGCCACCGCTGCTTCCATCTGACAGTGGCCTGCTGTGGCTGCTGTGGCTGCTGCTGATGGTGGTGCCCAAAGTGTTTCAAGAGGAAGGGCGATCTCTCACTCAAGCATAAAAGGGAGACCTGTGTTGTTTTATGCTTAATAGCTCTGTGGTGCATGAGGGTTTGACTGAGTACTGTCTACAAAGTGCAACCCTGGGCTAGATGTGCGCGGTTCCCATTCGTTAAGGTTTGGTTAAACCTCTCCACCCCCCCATTAGCCTGGGCATCATAATAAGGTGAAAGGGTGAAGAGGAGCCCATAAGAGATAGGAATGCCGTATTTCACATGCCCAGACGCAGGCAAGGGCCTCCCATTCGTCAACAGAGTAACGTTGCTCTATAGGGGTCAGGGTGCATGAGGTGAAAGCCACCAGCCTCTCCACACTGCCAGGGTTAAAATGGGCCAGTATGGGGGTGAGGTGAGCTCCCTTCAGCCTTCAGCCTACAGACAGTCTCAGAGCAGGCCAGAGTCCAGAGTCTATGGCTCCTCTTTCTTAAGGAGCTGGCTAACAGGCTCTGTAGTTTGCGAGCACTCCAGTAGGAACCAGAGTTAATAGACTGTCTCTCCAAGACTCAAAAAGTCTCTCTGCAGTAGTAGCATGTCTCAGGAATCCGGTAAATGGCATCAATGTTTAACTGGAGGCGCGCTATGCCATCTGCCGTAAGGAGTTGCCCAAGAAAGTCAAAGGATGAGGCTGCAAATGTGCACCTCTCACCATTTATAGTGAGGTTGTTCTCTAAGAGCACCATGAACACCAGGAATTCTCTCCCAATCCTCTTCAGAGTCTGAGAGTTCAAGCTCATGTCAGGTAAGTTAGGTCAGTCATTGTCATATTTAAAGATAGCATTTTTTGTTAACTTGAGCTTTTGTGCATTGGGTAGAATATTTTTGGTAACACTTTATAATAAGGTTCCCTTAACAAATATTCCTAAATACATGAATGAACAAACCCTTAACTAAGGCATGATATAAGCAACCAATGTGTTTTAATCTTCCATATTTAATGGAGAGTTAGAAATTAGTAGTCTTTTGTTTTTACCTTGATTTTTCTAAATTAAAGTGAAAATGTTAGATTTAATGGGTTTTTCATTTCAGGCAATAAAAGCTAGAAAATTTGAAAGGGTGTGTAGACTTTTGATAATCACCATATGTCTTCAGGGCCAAAAGGAAGGCCCTTTGTTTTTTGGCACATTTGGGTTTTTTTTTCTTGAAGGCTTTCTACAATAACATCCGAAAGACAAATGATTCTGTCTTCTGTCTTTCCCTGGTCATGCATCTAACATATACATTGGACTTGTTCCCCTTAGATTTTAGGTACACTAAACCTATGTAGGAGCATTCTGTTGTTGCAGTTATTTTCTACTAACCAGGAAACCAGGGTTACATATTTTACCTCCCATTCTCTTTCATTCAGTACACTTGAGTAAATGAATGTACCATCATGGCCCTAGAAGGACTCTACAGTTGCATCGGCCTTTGTCCAACATAATTAAGACAGCCAAGAGAGGCAGGGAGCATCGATGGCATTTCCCCTTGGGGATTATGAACCAGAGCCCACAGGTGGATGCTGGGGCGGTGGTGGGGTGTGAGATTAATGTGCAGCAGTAGTAGCAGCGGCAGCGGGGTAAGCAGCAGCAGAGAATGAGCAAGTGAATTTGACAGCTTAAATAGACCACCCAATTTGCAATGGCAACACGTAAGCTCAGCTGACACATCAGCTGACTGAGCTGTAGTGCCACTCTGCACTACTCTGCCTGAAATAGCTTTGCAGGGTTCGCTCCATATGTTGAATTTATGCCCAGTATTGTTAGGTTTCACCATATAGAAGTCATGTTAAGATTTTTACAGCTCAAAAAATGGGATTTAGTGTTGAATGTCTCTAAGGAGAAGGGGATGACGCAGTTTGACGGAAGTCAAAAAAAAAAACACTTCACCGCAAAATAACTCCTGGAATGCATCATCATAGATTGATGATATATAACAGTGTAGGAGTATCCAAGGGTGGATTTATCTTTTAATAATTCAAACAAAATAATGTATGGACCCCAATTTCATATTAAATCTCTGGATAAAAAGAAACATGTGAAAAACAAAATCTCTCACTATGTGCCTTTTTTTCATGCTGGGTCACAAATGTGCCACTTATGGTTAATTGCTGGCATGAAGTGTGAGTAACAATGTGTTGTAATAAAATTACAATAATGAAAGAAAATTGTTATGAATTGAAAACTGTTATTCTTGTTGCTTTAGTGCTTGTTTTTACCACAGCCAATCTTCATGGTAATAGCTTTATATGCTACTTAATGCCATTAACTCTCCTGGTTCTAAACCTGACCACATCCTGGCTTGTTATGCTCTTTAGTTTCTGCTGTCTCCAGTTCTGTTCATTTATTGTCATGCTATTCAATATCCTACTAACCCTAGCCATAAAATTCATCCTGGCCTTACCATGAATTTATATTAATTCTAACCTTGTCTGTCCCGTCTTCTTCTGTCTGATCTTTTTATTGTCAGTCTGCTCAACATTTCCTCAATGGCAACAATAAAATATGAAAAATTGGAAATGTTCAAATATTTTACGCATAAGCTCTTCCTCCAGCTTGCTCTGTATTAAAGCTACTGTGAAATGTAGAGAGACAGAAAGAAACAAAGATGATAGAGAAAGGGAGGAGAAAGTAAGTGAGAAGGGAGTGTGAGTGTAAAGCTATTACAGAAAAGGTGAGTTATTTAGACAGAGAGTAAGTGATGATGAGAAAGTGGATGCAGAAAAAATAAAATGTCTGTTCACAAAATCGAGAGAATGATGTGAAAATGTGAGCCATTGTATTTGTGATTGATTTGAAGTTTGAAATGAAAGAATAACAATATGCATTTTGTATGTGAAAGAGAAATTGTGTGTTTGTGATGCAGCGTCAGACTGAAAATGTCTGAGAATGTGATAGTTATAGAGATTGAAAGTTACATTATGCCAATATGAGTGAAAGAGGAAAGAAACTAGGCAAACAGTTTGTGTGAAAAAGATTTCTGGGTTAGTGCGGTGAGATATCACCTGTAATCAATTTCTCAAAATTCATCCACTTTTCTTAAATTCTGCTTACATTGACTCACGGCCATAATGTAAAGTGACAGAAAGTAGCTGTGAGTGTGTGTGTGTGTGTGTGTGTGAGAGACTGTGAGATAGAGAAAGTATGTGTGCTTGCAGATGGCCTCTGACTGCTAACCATGGTTAAATTCTGACCAGATGGCAATGACACTGTAATCTGAGGTTTTATGATTTCACAGATTGCCGCCTCTGGGATTAAAAGATTTGTGCCCAACCCCCTGACCACAACAGCCAGTCAGATAAAGGTTTAAACCCTATCTGCCAATAAGAAACTGCAATCCGGCCTACACATTTGGGCCATCAATTTAATTTAAAAACTATCTGCATGTGTGTGTGTGTCTGCGCATGCAAGAGGTCACCGTGCCAGAGGACAATACAGCAGTGAGAGTTAATGCGACAGCTTAAACAAATCCCAATAAAGCGATTTCCTTGACTACAGAACTAACATCAACAAAAGATGGAATTGGAACTGGAATGAAAATTATAGATTTTTTTATACTAATATTTATTGTGCACAATAAATCCCACCCCCATTTTAGGTTATAATTCAAACTGTCAGGCAGCCTTTTAGTACAGGGTGCTGTTGTAATCATAGTTGTCTTATCGTCTATATATTCCCTGATGGTTGGGGGTTGAATCCGTCCCTGCCACTGATCCCAACAATTCACTTTATTCACATGGCGGCCATATTTCATTGACATCATACTTGAGATGGGAAGCCTTACCTTGAAGACAGGGAAGCGGGTATAAACAGAGGCAGACTCAACCAGACTTTGGACAGAAAAAAAATAAAAAATACGATATGAATTAATGGGAGTAGGGCAAGTCGGCCAAATGTGACTGGGAGGAGAATAGGAATGAATTAACAGTATGAAGTTGTACGTCAGGGTTGACTTAGGGTGTCATGGGCGACTAAGACTCTCATCAAGACTCTCATCAATGTTCTTTGAGAGGAGGTCAGCTCCCATTCAGCTAGTGTGGAGGCCATCTCTGCTTAGCAGGCCTGCTTTGCCCCTGCAGCTGGACCAGTTTGGATCCAAAGTATACAGAATGTAGGCATATATGTGTCTTTGCTCTCTGTCAGGCAGTGTCTGACTGGGCACAGCTCTGATGAAATTTTGAAAAGCTGGGTGTGTGTGGTTTTGAGTGTCTGTGGTTGTGTATGTTTGAGGTCAAAGACAAATGGTTGAGGAGCCTCTTTCAATGACAAGACACCCATCCACATCTGGAGTGGACTAGAAAAAAAAATGAGATTACAAGAGAAAAAGGAGAGAAAAAAAAATAAACAAGGAGAGGGGAGATTAGTGGAGAGGGGAAAGGAAGAGAAGAGGGAAAATGAATGGTGATGAGAGGGAAGGAAGGAAAGAGAAATAAGCCCTTTAGCTGTGGACTTCCTTGTACATGTTGTCTGTGTGTGTGATAGAGAGAGAGGGAAAGAGAAAGCCAGGTAATTGAGAGCCTGTCAGCTTGTAATTACAGCTTCAACATGCATCAAAGAGCGCAGCATGCACACAAACCTTTTAAAAGAGAGAGAAAGAGACAGGCGACATGCAGAAAGAGTGTGGCAATATAGTTTTATTTTCAGATTTGCTTGTTAAACAATTAGGTTTATATTTTTCCTTACATTTAAAACTACTTTCAAAGGATAAGGTTTATGATTGACAACATTGTTTGGATTTTAACCCACTGACCTGATTTGATTTTAGGACATTTGTAGCAACAAAGCTGAATGAGGAACATCACATTTCGAGGTTGTTCTAATGTCATAATCAGTGTGCAGCAATGAAAATATTGATTGGATGGAAATAGTGTGTTTGGCAGCCAATTCGAATATGAAACACTTGAGTGTGTCAACTCATTTCAAATTCACATTTTCTCTGTTAAGGAGAAAATCCTGAAGGCCTACCTTTTTGTTTATGTGGGAAAAAAAATTACCAATACAGAGGATGTGATGCTGACTGGCTACTCTCCAAAAATGGTCTGAATTAAATGCAGTTGATGCAAACTCACAAATTCTCAAACCTCCTTCTTCATTCAGTCAAATTGCATTCTACTTAATGGCGCAAACAAGATAGTGTACAATTTTTTCAGAGTTGGCAGCAATTCAGTTGCAAGAGTATAAGTTATCTATCTAGTTTTCAGTGCAGGTAGAGCAGTGGGGTTGAAAAACTGTGGCGGTTGGATGCCAAGGGTTTATAGTTAACCGTTCGTGGGCATCAGTGTGTTGGTGTGTTAGCCTTTGTTTTTTCTAGTATTTTTGCTGGTATATAGGTTTGCTAGCATGTTCATTTATTGGTTCGCTAGCATTTGTTTGTATAATTAACGATAGTTTGCTGAAATACTGAGCAGGCTGTCGCAAGCCACAAGATCAACCATCCCTTTAGCTTATGATTGTTGGCACAGTTTGGTGTCTGAACTACTGAGCAGCCTGTTTCAAGCCAGCAGGGTCAGCCGCCCCATATTGATGTTGAGTTTAGAAATGATTGGGTAATGTTGCATGGGTACAAGTTTGCGTAGGTGACTTTAGCTGTGCAAGCCTTCTGCAGGTGTCATAGGCCTTAATCAATAAAACATCTGTGAGGTGACATAACCGCACTCACACACACCCTGTAGCATTTAGATTAGGTGGCTAGTGAATGGTGCCCCCTGTCTGATGGTGCTGTAGATTTACGACTGCATAGCCTGATGTCCTATATAGTCACCATTTGTGGGTTACTATATCATTCTTTTGACATCTGAATTGGGTTTTTGTATCAATTGTTGCCCTGGTTTATGGCACAGGGGATTGTTACATGACATCTGGTGTATGTAGTTATTACAGCTATAACATAAACAAACAAATAAACCCCAAGTCTAACAAATCAACACAAAAGATTGATTTAATCATTTTATGTCCCAAGGTAAATTAAGCCACATGCTTACTTGGAGTAATGGAACATGACTGCTACAAAATGGCCCTAGACTGAAGCTGTGGTATCCAGTGAAAGCAAATGACTTTCTCAATCACATACATCCTCATCCATTTTAGCTGATGCAGAGAGGAGCATTTCTATGTCAGAACATTGTGTGATGACATTGTGTGATGAGTGATTGTGATGACATTGGTAGCTTTCTATCTCAGTCTAATGGTGTATCGGTTTTTCTGGAGCAACATGATATTATGGTCTGTGGGTGTCTCCATGGAAACATAGAATTGTGGTGTGCACTGTGCAACCACTGTGACTATCAGCTTCCGGCTTGTCTGGTCTCCAGATTTATGAAGAAAATGGGAGTGGAGTAATTTCACACTGGACTGACTCCGAGAGAGAGAGAGGGATGGGGGGGGAAGCAAACTCAAGTGCTTGTACTTAAGAATGTTCTTATTTATTTTGTATTTTCCTATCAGTTCAAGGTCAGATTGGATATGACGGTATGAGCATGTATTTGTGTCTAAAGGTGAGTGTGTGTGTGTGTGTGTGTGTTTCTGAGGGGATGGACAGTCTATGTGATAGGAACAGCTTTATTCCTTGGGTTTAGTGGGGGGTCGTATGTGGGTGTGTGAGTGTAGGTGTGTGTAAGTGGAGTAGACCAGTGGATTAACAAATACATACACTGTACCTTGAACAACAGAAAGGTATTACCATCAAATGTCATCTTAGAGATGTATTTAGGTGGAAATTCACACCAATGTCATTAGTTATTA